>JBBPMP010000082.1:0-27785 GCA_038090395.1 Boletales sp. KT-2023a | reverse complement strand
GTTGTGTTCACGTTGATGTTACTTCGTTGCTCATGCATGCAAAGGTCGCAGCAGGTAATCCGCTCCCCCTCACTCAGTTCTGCATCCCTCTAGTTGGACACGCCTTTGAGGCTCGAATTTACGCGGAGAACCCTCGAAACAATTTCCTCCCTGATTCAGGACGACTTTTGTATCTCTCTACGCCAACTCCTACACACGTATTTGCACCTCCGTTACCACCTTTTGCCACAGATTCGAGCGAACCCTTGAGACGTGTGCCTGACACATCCAGCGCCATTACGCCATCTCTTCGTCTTGAGCAAGGATTCACGGAAGGCGCCCAAATTGGTGTGTTCTATGACCCTATGATAGCGAAACTCGTGGTACATGGACGGGATCGGACTGAAGCATTGAGAATGCTCCGACGGGGGCTGGAGGAATATAAAGTGGTCGGTGTTTCTACCAACGTCGAGTTTCTGAGGACGCTTGCAGGCAACGATGCATTTATCGAAGGGGAGGTTGAGACCGGATTCATCAAGAAGCATCACTCGACACTGTTCCCTCCAATTTCGGACCCCTCTCCAGAACTGTTAGCACAGGCAGCGCTGTACGTCGTCCTTCGAGATCAAACAGTGCCATCGGTCCTTGAGAGCCCCTGGTCGTCTCTTGGCGCACGTCGGTTTGGCGGAGACGTTTACGAGCGCACCGTTACGCTATGCAAGGACGACGGTTCTGCGGCCCACATCAACGTCACCATCACATATACTTCTCCCGGTCACTTTGACGTTTCCGTCGATGGCGCTTCTCAGGTGACTTTCAAGTCGGTCTCTGCGTGTCTGAGCTCTCCGACGACGCTCGCTGCCTTTTCAACAAACACCACCATCGTCTCGCAATCTCCACCGCGTGCCGCACCCGCATCGACGGCATCAAACACGATGGAACGACTCCATCTCTTCTCGACAGACGGAAAAAAGACGACGCTGGCCCTCCCGCATCCCAGGTGGTTGTTATCGTTGGAGGAAGGCGCTTCGGCCGCGCACAAGGGCGCTCTGCGTGCCCCGATGCCCAGTTTGGTGGTCGAGGTGCGCGTGAGCCCAGGCCAGCGCGTTGACAAGGGTCAAGCGGTGGTCGTGTTGGAAAGCATGAAGACGGAGACGGTGTTAAGAGCCGAGGTAGCGGGGATCGTCAAAGCCATTGGCTGTGCCAAGGGCGAGATGGTGGAAGAAGGACGAGAATTGGTGGATATTGAGGAGGACATATTGGTGGTTCGGTGAGCCATTAGTTATTGCTGAGCTGTTCGGATCCAGCTGGTGTACCATTCGTGTGATGGAACTTGTATTGTTACCTGGGCTATCGTCGTTTCAAGAGTGATAGGGGTTTTGGGTCACCTTCGACACCGCTGGCAACATTCTGTAATGCATATCGCTCATAATGCATGGACTATCCATGATAAGCTTATGTTGCTAGTCGTATGTACCTGCTCTGCTCCCCTCCCTCCACGAGACCAGCGCTAGTGATTCCCCTGCTACGGTCCTGCAACTTGCCCTCAGGGGGATTTGAACCAGCAAAATGTTATGATTCAAATGCCTGCACTTAAGACCATTACACCATAAGGCAGGCATACCGAATCGTTGCCATTTGTATCACAGGTAGTATATATACTAGTTGTGGGTACCTAGGCCTGCATGAAACCCATTATATATTGTCCGTCTTTCCTGAGTCGCTGCGGGATTGAAGCAAGATAAATGGTGGTTGCTGACAAGTTAGTTGTGACTATACTTGAGTGTGATGATGACAATGACGATGGCCAGATCTCGGAGGGCGAGCGAAGAGCGATCCCCGGTGTCACGACAAGATCATTATAGACTTCCATGCTCGGTACCCCGTTGTGCAATTTCTACACGCTTCTTCAAATCCCTTCCGACGCTCCCCCAAGCGACATCAAGCTAGCCTACCACCGTACCCTTTTACATCTCCATCCCGACAAACAAGCCCGTCTGCGGACCCAGACGGACGCCGGCGCTGTCGCAGACGCGACGTTGGCTCCAACCCCAGCGCCGGCCCTACGCACGAGGCGGTGCCCCGCCGAGGAAACGTCGGTCGACATCGCGCTGCTCAAGGAAGCGTACAGGACGCTTTCGGACGTGGGTCTGCGCGCAGCGTACGACGGGTTGTTGAGAAGACAAGCACACGCACGATCGCATGGTCCGAGACCGGCCCAGGTCGTCTCGCTCGACGAGTTCACCGTGATAGAGACGGAGACGGGGGTGGTACAGGAATGGCGGTATAAGTGTCGATGCGGCGGCACGTATCGTGTCAACGAAGAAGATTTGGAGGGAGAGACACACCTGGTATGCTGCGAGAGCTGTTCGGAGGCGATTTGGGTTGGATACGAGGAAACGACGACAGAGGACGAAGGAGAGGGAGAGGGGAAATGACATTGGTATGTAAATGACAATGAGTCTTTTGCTCATCGTTGACCCAACACCTGTCATGCCAACTTGATTCCGTGATTGCGACTACATCGTGGTGGTTGTATCCTAGGGTCTATCAACTCCTCGCCAACTCAATAAATCGTAATACCACTGGGCACCAGCAGCCTTCAACCGACGTCCATTTCATCGCCATCTGAACCTTCCGTACCCGCGGGCTCATTACCTGCCCCACTTTTTAACCAGTCCCTGTAAAGCACCTCCCGAAACTCGCGTGCGATGGCTATCGAAACGGGCCATGGGGCTGCGTTCCCAATCTGGCGGTGCATCTACGTAAAATCGTTTGAGCCTATCATACAAAGATCAGCCATAAAATACTCGCCGTCGTGACATTGTTCTTTGCAGCGTGGAATACAAAATGGTCTGGAAAACCCTGCGAACGGGCGAGTTCCCGCACAGTCACGATGCGCTTGCTCTAGAACCCGGGGTCAACATGGGTCCCCACGCGTCTACCGAGAGGGCTTACATAGGGGTGTAACACCCGAGATTGCTTTGCCATTGGGTCCACGTTTGCGACAGTGGTTTGAAACCATCCGTCGCCTTTGACACGTGCATAATATTCTATGATGATGGTCAGAGCGAGACTTGGAAGTGCTGGCTAGTCACTTACTGGCTCGATATCCCGACCTCGCAACGGCCGACGCAGGGTTTGCAAACTGCCATTCCCAGAGATCGGGCCTCAGTGCTACGCGAAAAAATAAAGTCAGCCAAGTAAAGAATAGCAGGAGGAATGACCCAACATCGATAGTCGGCGTCCTCTTCGACAGGGATCTCGACGACCCTACGTCAAGGTTTTAGCACCCCACACTACCATGAACATCTCCAGACACTCGCCTCTCCACCTTTTTTGGGTAGTAGGTGCGCGTGTACTGCTGGATATCTCGCGTCGGTCGACGGCGGCACTTTTTTTGAAAAGTCGTACGTGGTTCATGTTCGTATGGCACGTCAGGTCCGTCGAAACCGCACCATCGCTGGCTCTCAAGACATTCCTTGATGCGATTCTCATTCATCTGACGTCTGCTAAGCACCTTTTCGGGGTGTTTCCTACAAGAAAAGCACGTCAAAAGACAATTGTACGCTTGGATACCTGTCAAACATACCAGTCGAACCTGGGGAGGTCGCTGATTGCATCCTGTACGGAGACGTAACGATGTGGAGCGACCCCCGGCAGTGTGGTGATCGGCCGAAGCGTAATCTCCTCTGGAAATTTGAGCTCCAAACCATCAATGTGAGGGAAATCGTGTGTGGGCTGCGGAAAGGGAGGTAATTCTACCCCGCGTTTGGCAGCTATGATGAAGAACCGGACTCGCGTCTGTGGAGTCCCATAGTGCGCGGCCTGAAGAAGACCACATCGTAGTTGATATCTATCCGATGTCAATCCGGCTGATGCAACTGATCTAGGCACTATGCACATACCCCATATCCAGAAGCGCGACCGCGACGAGTTTTAGGCCACCCATCGGGATCCCTCCCTTTACCACATACTTACTGGCCTGATGTGCACGAAGGCTATACCTCAGAAAGCCTCGAACATTTTCAAATATGCAGTATGTAGGTTTCAGAAAGTCGACATAGGATAGCACATTGAGGATCAAAGTGCTCTTGCGATCGTGAGCCTTTTGGTACATGTTCAACGTGGAGTGAGGCTGGCTATCATAACAAGTCAGCGAGGGCGGAGCAAGCCAGTGCGAGGACTTGCCAAGGAAATCCAGCAACAATACAGTCGATGTCACCGGGCTTCAGAGGTGGTGGCAACTCACGACCTTGGATGGACTTTAGCGGATCGGGGTATTTGTTTTCGTGGGTCAAAATCGCGTGGTGGAGAACGAGGTTGCTGCATTGATTGTAGACTTTGACATCTGGCGAAGCATTGTTCCTGGAAAACAAGTTCTAGAAGCTCGATGACTTGGGACGTTGACACTGACCGAAGTGTCTTGGCGGCGCTCGGGGAAATCTCCACCGCATGCGTCAGTTTAAAACACCCCACCTCCTCCATGGCCAGACAAAACGCGCCCACTCCACCGAATGGATCAAAGATACGCAAAGGCGCCTTCTTCTCCAAGAATGTTTTCATCCCTTTAAATTTCTTGAGATCTTGTTTCATACACATGGGACAGATGGGCAACTCTTTCCATTTCATCCGACGCCTCTCATCCCAATCGGCGCTGAGTGAGGGGAAATAATATTTGACGAAGAACCGGTTCGGAGCCATTTCCAGCCAGGTATCCAGATCAGGCATGTCGTCTTTGACCACCACAAAACATACTCCAATCAAGAGTTTAATGGGAATCGTCATCTCGGCGTCCGTACAAAATAAATGTCTCTGAACGTAAAGATGAACGAACAGTTGATGCGTAAGTAAGTAGACCCACCTCATTCTTCAGTGTCGTGACCGGTCGACTTCCAACCTTGTCAGTGCGACCAAAAAGCCGAACGACAACCTTCCACCCGGCGTCCTCGCGAGCGTGAATAAATTTGAGGATCTGGCCAATATGGCACGGTCCCTCGTCAGCCTTGATGAAGACACAATCTTCTGTGTGATAGTCGACTCCGTGCCACCGTACGCCGAGATGTATTTTTTCCGCCAGCTGGCCTTCATCACACTTGTTAGACACCTGGCACGCAAGGCAATTGTCCGGCGGTAGCTCCTCGACAGAGGCAGCTAACGCGTCGACATCGACGTCCGTAAATGCGCCATCCTCGTGACTTAACTGGAACCTGAATCCTCCCATGGTTATAACTAGTTCAGCCGTTAAATTACTCGTACCTGCAAAAGAAATCGTGCGGCCGGACATGCGCAAGGGACTGGTTTGGCTTTAGGTAATGCGTCCTGACCGTGCCAATGATTTGTGTTAGTTTTTGAGTGTCACATTGGTCTGTCAAAAATAGTTCCTGGGCGTTGCCCAACTCTTGGAGGAACGTCTTCGAACTGTGCTCAAACCATTGGACATGCACTGTCTCATGCACGCCGTGCATGTGGACAATCCTAGCAAACCTACCCAAAATTTAGGATAGGTTGCAAAAGTATGCAGTCCATGGTTTACCAGAAATGAGTGGCAAGAGTATCCGTAGAGGGAAGATCATCCGGATCCGGCGGTATATCGTCGTCCCCTGGGTAAAACAAGACAGTATCCCCGACCTAGAAATTTCCCTTAGCGTGACGGAGAAGCGAGAAGGGCTCGTAAGACTACTTCGTATTTCACATCATCTATCATTGCGTGCTTCAGCCAACATGAGTTCCTTATCCTTTGATTGGGCCGGAGCTGAACAGGCCGGCGACGTTGAGTGCGCATCAAAAACCCTTGGACCCGGCGGAACAGGTCGTCTTTTGGTATATCAGGCTCTGGTCTGGGTTTGGGTCCAACCACTATGAGTCGCTCTCGGAATAGACCCTCAGCGATCTGTGCAATCCGAGGCGTTATGTGTGTAGGGTTCGTCTCCCGTAATACAGCGAGGTCAAGGTCTCCGGTATAGCGCAGGGGATGGTCACGAATTGGCTCCTTCCCTTTGGATATACTCTTGCCTGCGGCTTTGAAGATGATGGGAGCGTCGGAAAACAGCAGGTGGTGAATGATAATAGATTCTCGGAACTTGTCTGCACTTGGGACGGTCTCTAGTGTTTGGCGTAGGTTTGGCACCTAGGAAAATGTTGAATAGTGGTCTTCCATGCGGAAATGAACAAACCCACAGACTCCCATAGTTCACGCCGGGTCAGAGGCTCGTCAAACACTTCAAGCCGTTCATATTCACGCTGGAAAGCAGAAAACTCTTGGTTTGGATCGTCGTTGGCGGAGGATATTACGAATCGCAATATCGTCTGCAATCTCCAGAAGGGACGGAAAATACTCCGATATCTTTTAGAAGGATGCAAAACGTCGAGCTCATAGATGGCGTGATCCGTTTCGAGGAAGAACGGACTTTTCCTGGTTAGGATATGTTGGGTCGTACATTTTCATCCCGAAACATACCTGTTCGCATCCCAGTATCTTGTAAAGTACCTCTGGATTCGTGAGAGGCGGATATACTGAGGGTTATCATCCACATCAAGGTCATCTTCCTGGCCTTCGTCTTCATCCACATCGTTTTTTGCTACAACAAAACCAGCGCCGAGAATACGGCGATCAGCACCCTCGTTCTCGCCAAATGCATCAGGTGAAACCATTCTGTTTTCGTCTTCAGGGTCGAAGAAGGCAAACCGAGAGAGAAAGCGGGTTGGTTTGTTATTATCGTCAGGGGGATTCTGATCCTCGCCAAAGATGAATAGATCCTTGGTTTCAAGGATCTCACCCTGCCGCGGTTCGTATTTCCGTACTGGTATAACGGGGGTTAGTGGAACAAGGAAATGTTGTTGCAGAGACCCTCACTGGGTCGCGGGAGTCCATCAAGGTTACGACGCTTCGTATTCTGGGAGAGATGTGCGGGACTAACGTCAGTAGGATTGGCTGAAGACGCGAGCACGCACTCTGGATTCCGTGTTGCCAAGTTCTTCACCACGATCCCGCTTACGGCTTGAACTAGCATCGGATGTGGTTTCAGAGTCGTCTCTGTCGTCAATCCCAAAAGAAACACCAAGGGCACTCGGACGAGCCCCGCGGCGACTTGGACGAGTCGATTCTATGGGGTACATGGAACTTGTCAAACACAAAAGGGATGGATTCAACAAGCCACTGCCATGTACTGTACATTTCAGTCCACCCAGAACAATGGGCAGTCTTCCAATACAGATCAGTCTGTAAAGTCTAGGTAACATACAACTACAGGGTAGATGGGAACTACTGCGTATGGAACCAAGTCGGTACACTGGAAGTAAAGATTTACATCCGCGGAAGGTCGAGATGGAATACAAGTTACTAGTATGAACCGTAGGTGCAAGATAATGAGTGAAGACTTGAAAATGCGACAAGAAGTCGAGAAGACGAGATTATTGTACCTCACTTGATCAAGAACAAGAGTTGGCAATCGCTGGCGTCCGACTAAACCAGGAACTGACCAAGTTAAACATATGCTTCTAAGCCAAAGACCTGAAAAAGTCGGGGTCAATATTTATTTGGCAGAAACAGCGACGGGGGGATTGAGAGCGTCGGGTCCTGCGAGGGCACCTTCTGGGACACTACCAGAAGGGGGAGCAGCCGAGTCGCCGACTTGGTGGAAATCTGGTGAAACAAGAGTGTCAGTTAAGAGAATGATATGCGAGAAGGAAACTAACCGAGAATCTCGCTGTACATCATGACCTTCCATGTATCAACAGGAAGATCGGCATCGTTGAAACTCCAATCGAACTGCTCCGCGGCGACTGGCTCGTCGGTTGGATCATGATATGGGGCGACATACTCGTGCGCGAGAGAGGTAGCAGCATCTATGCGTTTGCGTGGGTCAAAGACCAACATTTTCTCCAGCAGATCCAGAGCTGGCGACGCATCAGTTTTCGTAGTCATGCAACACCGCCGGATTGACTAACCATCCTTATCGACAGCCCTGAGCTTTTGGCTAAAGGGAACACGCTCGCGTTTGGGCAAACTTTGAACAAATCTTAGTGTCTGAAAAGTCGAAGTCGTGAAAAAAACAAAAACAAAGACAAAAAAAAGGGACACGAAAAAGATAGCGCACGTTCTCACTCGCGATGGTTTCGATGACATCATCCGGGGGCGTCCCTAGCAGCTCGGTGATAATTGAAAACTGGTTCACATCTGCACGCCGGTCAGTCGAGTATGCGCAAAAAAAGAAGTGATACGCACGGTCCTTGCCGGGGAACAACGGTTTTCCTTCCAACATCTCCGCGAATATGCATCCAGTACTCCAAATATCAACCGCCACATCGTACTTTTGCCATGTCAACATGATCTCAGGAGCACGATAATATCTCGTGGAGACATATCCTGTCATTTGGGGATCTTGAATACGTGCAAGACCAAAGTCGCAGATCTACTCCCGGTTAGTCAGAGCAAACAAGAGGGCGATACGGTAGAGTGAACCTTGAGGTCGCAATTTTCGTTGACAAGAATATTGCTCGGTTTCTGATAGATACAGTTGAGATCGCGGATCAAAGAACCAGACCATTCGCTCACCAGATCACGATGAACGACGCCAGTAGAATGAACATATTTCAGGCCGCGCTGTCGAGTGTGAGTGGGCTTGACTAGATAACAAGAGTAAAGACACTCACAAGGATTTGGTATAAAAAGTATTGGATAAACTGCTTCTCCAAGGGACGCGACGTGAGCAGACGGTGGAGGTCGGTACCAAGGAGCTCCGTGACAAAGTATCTGCAAGGCGGGATCAGATGTGGCTTGTACGCGATTGCGAGAGATGTTCACAAATCCTCCAGTGGTGATATAAACACGTCGCTTAGACTGATAATCTAAAAAGTTAGACATGTGTTGGGTGAAACACGGAAATCAGGGTGCCACGAGGACACACATTCTCGTGTTGTATGTGTTTGAGCAACTTGAGTTCGCGATACGTGCGTTTGCTGAGGACGGGGGTGCTGAACGGTTTCATGATCTTCTTGATCGCAACGGAGGTGTTCGTTAGTTGGTCCTTTGCGGAACTAGGCACGCATGAGCTGTTGGAGATGGGCGGCAGGAAAAGGTAGACGAATACCAGACGAGACCGAAAGCGCCTAGGAGCGAGAAGTGATCAGAGACGGAGAGATCTAGAGATACGGTGGGCGCACCCATTCCAACTGGTTGGAGGTCGCCATAACGCGTAGTGACCTTCGGAATCGATGTGAATCGCGAGGGCATCTGGTGCTGGCACGCAACGTACTGACCTCGAAGGAAGTGCCGAATATACTAAGCTTTACAAAGGACATGATGGTGGAGAAGAAGTGAGATGGCCTAGCAAGGAAAACCCTCCTCCCATCGGCCCCAGTAAATTTCGAGCGGCACTAGTCACTGTTGCTTGTTATTAGCCTTGGCCATGGCTGTATCGTAATTACACGCCTTCTCAGGCTCATCCGGTCCCACCCTCTCTTGCTTTTGTCCTCATGTCCTTCATTCGCGCCGCCACGTTGGCCCGCTCAGCGGTAGGTTTTCATTCCACCCCGCGCGTGCCGTCACCGAGCTTGCCAGGCCAGGTTTTACTCTACGGAGGCACCCGTGGCTAAAAAGTCCGCAGCGTCTCGATACCTCTTGCCCGTGGGTGGTGCCCTGGGTGGTTGGCTTCTGTACGAATACTACTTGAAAGGCGAGGAGCAAGTCAAGCCGAAAAAGGTCCTGACCAGTCCTCTTGACCCGCAAAACTTTGTCGACATCAAGCTCAAGAGGGTCGAGCCGTACAACCACAACACAGCCAAGTGAGCCTCACCGCGTTGCTCGCAACATAGCCCCCACACTCAAATTACTAGATTCGTCTTCGATCTGGGCGAGGGCAAGGCCTCTCTCCTCCCCATAGCCTCGTGTGTGTACCTCAGAGCAGAGGATTTCAAGGATGCCAACGGAAAGGCCATGCAACGGCCCTATACCCCCATCTCCCCATCGGATTTGGAAGGAGAATTGACGTTTATCATCAAAAAGTACGAAACCGGCAACGTCTCCAAGTATATTCATTCCCTCAAGCCCGGTGACACGCTTGCTGTCAAGGGACCCCTACCAAAATGGTCATGGAAGAGTAATTTCCCCGATCGATTTCTGCAAGACCTCTGTTGATTGAACTGATTGTAGTGAACGAGTTGGACGAGGTCGGCCTCATCGGTGGTGGCAGCGGCATGTAAGTCCGCGGGAAAGACGTTGTCATGCGGGTCTGACTGCGCCCAAGCGCGCCATTATACCAAATCTTGCAACATACGCTCGCGGATAAAACAAACAAGACCAAGTTCAAGCTGATCTTTGCGAACGTGACTGAGGCAGATATTCTTCTTCGAGAGGAATTGGACTCTATGAAGAAGAAATACCCCAACAACTTTGACGTTGTCTATGTGCTTGACAAGCCTCCTGCAAACTGGAACGGTGATCGGATATCCGTTCCGCTCTCTGTATGATGCTCACACGCGCCATCAGGACCGAGCGGGTATGTGAACGCAAACCTCGTCACGAAACACTTTGCGCCTCCCTCACTGGGCGACAAAGTGAAAATCTTTGTTTGCGGTCAGTAGCATGGCGTTGTGGAGAGTATGTGTGATGTTGACAAGCACGTGACCGTGACAGGCCCACCGCCACAAGTCGTTTCCCTCGCGGGCAAGAAGGACGGCCCGTACAAGCAAGGAGAACTGAGTGGCGTCCTCAAGGATCTCGGGTACGGTGCAGACCAGGTTGGTTCGTCCACTGGTCGTGAGATGCGTTGCTCATGCCATGCCAGGTCTACAAATTCTGAGCGGGAGTGTAGTAGAGCATTACATACCTTTGATTACATAAGCAACTACGGAGTTGTAGTTACGCGTGCTTTTTGATCAAAGCTGCCAACCGACTTTGTTATTGCTCCACCGTCACGGACCGTGTACGATTTCTATCGGATATCCTGATCCCCAATCAATGTCCGAGTACCGTCAATTCGTCCTCGCTTGATGCTGATCTTAATCCTTGCAGTTCTCCCTCATCGCCCACTATGGACCATGGCGATCCTCGTCGTCTGTCATCTCCACCCCGGCCTACGTCATCCAAAGCACCAAATGCAGTTTCAACCGCCAGTTTCTACGCATCAAAGCCACCACCGCTTCCGTCTCGCAAAAACGTGGGCTCCACTCATACAAAGGTAGTCCAACCACGCACACCACCACCAGTGTATGGTGCTCTGGATGGCAGTCCCTTTCGTGAGCCACAGCTTGTCGAGGAGGTCCCTATCGTCAGCGATGCGATGCCTGGTCTTTTGCCCGCCGATGATACTACATGGGCTCAACCCGACACCGCGTGGCCCACGACCCAGCCTGCTTGGGACACGTCCACGAGTACGTGGAATGCAGACCCGGGAACTTGGGATAGCGCCAGTACCTGGGTCCACCCATTCGGCGAGTCCTCCTCACAAGGGCCCAACATCGATGGTCGGTATAAGCCTGAAGAAGAAAACTGGTGGGACGCTTCCGTCCGCGATTCGCACAAACGGCCCGGCCCAGGCGTCTTGCCGCCGTACCTAGCTGACCTCTTGCACAATCCTGATCATTCCCTGTTTTCCGTTAGTGTCGACCCCCCAGATTTCAAGCCTATGGCTACTTCCCCTCAAGAGGGCAGCGATGTCCCACCATCATTCCAACCCCCTTCTGTGGATGATCTTACATATTCCATACCCCACCCAAACGCATACTATTGCAGGAGGCACAATGGTTGGGTCCTTCTTCAGTGGAGGCATTCAACAATGATCCCCCCTTTGGCAAAGTCGTTTGTTCTCGACCCAGAAACACCTTTCCCAGACCTCGCGCGTCGGAAACGGACGACATCATGCGTAGGGGGAGGAGAACAACCTTTTGAACAAACAAACTTGACCCACCACTTTCATCGCTATGAAAAGGCTGTAGATGCATTGAAGCTCGATCCGGCTTTCCGCCGCTCAGACTGGGAAATATCTATTCAGAAGAAACAAAGGAGGCGGAAGATTACGTCCCTCACTCTGGATGCAATTTCACTCGATAAAATGTCAGATGATACGGATGACTCACTTCCCGAGGATGAAGGTGACCTGTTGGACCTCTATGTTTGTTGTCAATGCTCCCTGTATTGCATTGTCTCCGAGATCATTACTGGCGTTATACCCGTCAAGTACATCGAAGAGTTCGCGCGAGAGAGATGGGATAACCCTGCCCCGGGTCGCAACCGGGAAGAATCTGTTGTTTCCGGACTGGAGACATTCTTAATGTACGTCCAACCCTTTACGCTGTACTTCGGGATACTCACAAGATGTAGTATCGTCGAGAACAAAATATGGAGGGGCGAAAACCGAGGTATGACGATCTCTCGGCCGGTATTCCAACGAAAAATCGGGTGGTCGCCTGTGGTGTGCGAACAAGTTTGACTTTTCCTTGAACATGCTCATGCGATCCACCCACCTAGTCGCTCAGTTTTTGACCACTTGGGTTTTATCATCGCTGAAACAATCAACCAATCTGGTGTGCGGGACACGTCCATTACACCTCCGGACACAGATCCAACCACCCCAGAAGGCCGACAAAATGGCAGAAAGCTTCTCCGCTTCTGGGTGGAGACGAGTGCCTGGCTGCTTGATTACCAGCGCAGATATGGTATGTGCTTTGCAAACGCTTTGGACGTTCACTGAGCTATCTCAAGGTAATGCACTGAAACAGTACAGCTGTGCAAGAGTATGGGTGAAATTGGATTCTGTCCGAGAAATGTACCAAATGGGCATAGGAGCGCATCCTGCTCAAAGTGCGTCTCGTTTTGTCTGTTCTGATCGTCACGTCACTCAGTGCAATGAACAGTCCCCAGAGTAGCCAAGCCGCCTGCGTTTATAGAATACGAGCCTGTTCAACGGGCTGTAAGAGCGCTGGGGTTGACTCCCATGACGTATTCACCTGGTGAGTTTATCTTCCCTGAAAAGTATCATCTCCGTTATGAACCGATACAACCCAGAGCTCTTGGCATTTGCATACCTCGCGCAATGTAGATGCGACCCTAGGCAGACACCGCATTACTTCACTCAATTTTATGCTATCGTCCAAGTGATCCAAGAATTTGGTGATATCCCTCCTCAGGAACTACAGAATCTTGTTTTGCAAGAGCGTAGTCGAAATCGGTACACTGAAGAGGATCGTCTTGGTGCGATCAAAATTCTTGGCTTCGGCAAAGACAACTTGCTACGCGTAGATTATGAGGATGATATCGACGAGGATTTCTTAGTTGGTGCTTGGAAGGATTGCCTGAAGAGGGCTTGGCGGGACTCGAAGAATGGCGCTCAGCGGTTGAGGGACGCCAACGACGCGTTCAGAATTGCTGCAGAATCAAGAGGCAGTGTGAACCTGCGGAGATTATGGGAGGATTCCTCGAGGGATGGTATGGATCCAAGTCGGGCGTATACCATCCTTGAAGTTCCCCCGGAGACCGACGATGGGATGCTTATGACCGTGTTTATGATGCGGGTATGTGTTCTAAAATTTCATTCGCACATCGCGCCCTCATGTAACCTTCCTAGCTCGAAGAACAACCCCATCAGACTGACCGTATGAGGGAAGCATTACTGACGCTTGCAGAAGCCAGAGACAGTTCTCGGTTGCGAGCATTTCTGGAGACTGGGCAAGACCGTACGTATCTACCGGGTCGAGTACTGCATGGCGTCTCACGTCCCGATTAGCCGGTGAAATAGTACCAACAACACGGCATGACTTTCCAAGAGGTCTCAATCAACTGGGCAATACGTGTTATTTGAATTCCCTTCTGCAGTACTTTTACACCATCAAGGAGCTTCGGGACGCAATTGCACCGCTGGCTAACATGAGCGACAAGTCGTTGGAAGACGAGAAGTATTCGGATGATGATCTCAAAAGACATCGTGTTGGTGGACGGTTGGTTACACGACGGGAGATTTTTAGGTCAAAGAAATGTGCGTTTGTTTGTGCTTCGAGGAACGGTGTCTTGACGATGCGACAGTCGTCAGTCAACTGGCCAACTTGTTCTGGAGCCTCGAGCATGCCGAAGGAGCCTCTGTCACCCCGACAATGGATCTTGCTAAGCTCGCTCTAGTAACCTCTCGCGACGAGGAAGATGAAGAGGCAGAAAGCAGAGGAACTGACTCCTCCAACGATACTGATGCCACCTTAGTGGAAGATTCGCAATCTCTTGGTCGCCTTGCTACTGTGGATTCCGGTGACACCGTCCTCGGAAAACGTGCCCGGGATGACAAAGCGATGGACGTCGACGAGGACGGTTCACCTAAATCACCTACATCCGACTCTGAAAAGAACGGGTACGTGATGGTCTCGCATCCGTCTTCACCTCGTAGATCGAAGTCGCCACGTCTTGAACCGGGAAGTAGCTCGAGCTCATCTTCTAAATCCGTCTCTTCGAAAGAGATAAGTGCGAAGAGTTCTGCGCAAAGCGACGAGGGTGGGGCCAAAAAGTCGTCCTCGTTTTCTGCGCGGAAGACACAAACCACCTCTGACTCCGTGATGATGTTCGGTAAGTCGTCGTCTTCGTTGGTCACAGGCACAGCCATAGTTTTTCCAGGGAAACAGCATGATGTATCTGAATGCATGGATAACTGCATGTTCCAGATTGAGATCGCTTTGCTAAACTTCAGTGGGCTGAGTGATGCACAGGATAAGAGCAGCCTTGTTAAAAGGTTGGTTCTTTCTGTTTCCTGCATGGTCATGCTTATAGTCGTTAGACTCTTTTATGGCAAACTAAGACAACGACTGACACCGGATCAACGAAGATTACGAGCATCAACTACGGAGAAACAAGATCTCTTTTCTCACCTACCTGTGAATGTCGCTGATGACGGAATTGACATATATGATGGTCTCAGTCGATATTTTGATGACCTTGTTGATTACGAGGGCGGGAAGGCGAGGATGGAAGTATCTCTCGTTGATCTTCCACCTTTGTTGCAAATTCAGCTGCAGGTGCGTACAGCTTCACTGTTATGTACGGCACAGACCTTTGACTTATTGTAGCGAGTGCAATTTAACCGAGAGACATTGCAACCTTACAAGTCGCAGGCGTACGTCAAGTTTAGTGAGACGATCTATATGGATCGTTTCCTTGACTCGGCGGATTCGCAAAAGAAAGCAAAATCAAAGCGCATACAAACCGCGCTGGCTGCACGCAGAGAACGTCTACGTTTGATCACGAAGCACAAGGTATATTTGGTTTCTCATCATCTTACACATTACCCATTGGGGTTGTATAGAATGCACCGTTTGGCACCTGCCTCGATAGCACGCTCAACTTCCTCACTAAGCAAGAGTGTGTTGCGCTACCACAACTCGACGACGAACTTGTGGCGTTATTGAATGGCGAACAGGAAGTCATCAAGACGGAGGTTGGCGGTCTTCAAGCCGAAATCATGAGTCTCAAGGATGAATTGGAGGACATATGGAAGGATGACACGACATACGCTTATGAACTCACGTCTGTTTTCATTCATCGAGGCTCATCGCCATCCTTTGGACACTACTTTTTCTACTCTCGCAACCTGCCGGACAAAGTGGACGAGTGGTTCAAGTACAACGACTCGAGCGTGACAGACGTACCGAAAGGCGAAGTGCTCGCAGATACCACCGGACAGAACGCGAACCCATATCTGGTACGCTCCGAATCCTATGTCCATGCTGAAGCATTTAGCCGATCCATTCTGCCCATAGCTGGTGTTTGCGCGTAAAGGTTCAGATATTGTACACACTGTGAAACGAATCGCTTTACTCGAGGAGGGTGCGAAGCAATGATTTACATTTTATATCCTTGATGGATGTGATCCCCTTCTGCAAGCATACGCTCGCTTTAGTTGTAGCGGACTTTTTCTATGTTTTTAGGTAGAATCATGCTTTTATGATTGTGATGCGAAACCTTGATTGAACGTTGGGTCGGATGACGTCATACGAGAAAAACGGAACGGTGGCAGTGCAGAACGGGTAATTTTTTGCGCGCGTCGGGCCTGGCGGACCAAGGCAACTTCGTATGTTCTTATCGAAATCCTGTCTGCTGATTTGAGAGCTAGAAAGGTTTTTGGTCAGATCGGACAGTACGCCGCGTGGCCAATGCAGACTAGTACTACTCCACTGTCACTGGAGTGAGTAACAAGCATCACATCAATTATGACCTGGCAAAATGAACCTAAAGAGCCCTGAAGGCCTGACGGGCACCGGGCTCTTTGGTATTCAATTATTTGTTTCACAGTCATTAAAAAGTCCAACGAGCGTGAGTGCCCACTTTGTATCCACTGTTTCTAAGTCTGGACCATATGGCATATTTGCACCACGGGTCAAAGTCATTTTGATCATCCATTCTGTGATCAGAACACTGGCCAAGGTGTGAACGTCACGGTATTGTTGCCATCCGCTGTTCCGCCTTAGTATGCCTTCCATTCCTCAGCATATTGCATGCCCCAGCTTCTTCAGAATGTCTGCCCACTTGTTTCTGTTACTCATAATGCCTCCCGGGAGTTCATGTCGAGGACAATGTCATCATTACGACGAGCGGCACTAAACATGTGTGCTGGGATGCGGGAAAAGAAGTGCAAGTGACTGTTCCACATTATTGTTGGTCTAGCCATGTCCGTGCTACCACAACGAGATTCCTGGCTCGCCGACGCACTCGTCAAGGGAAAATGGGTATTCGGGCGGCAGGGAAAGCGTGGTGCGATCCTCATCATGCATGCTCCTCGTCAAATATCTATTTCACCAAACGCGATACTCGAACCACTTCACAAGGTAGACGCGCTCCGCGATAAAGTGCTCGCCGCAAGCACCTATGTCTGTTGCGCGTACTCCATATACCTTTCAGACAAGTGCACGTCCTCCGTTGCTGGTCCGCATACGGTGCTGATAGCGATGTAGCGAGCGACACGACGAGCAATACGATCTCGATTGCTCTTCTACCCCAATTGACAGCCACAGGCGGTGGTCTAACTTGGTGGACTGATGCCCCCACTGGCATATTCCACAAAGATTGTGATAAAATGGGTAGATACGCTTTCACTCCTCTCTCCATCATTCAACGTCCTATGGGACGACGCAGGAGATTTTGTTCCTGCAGTCTTCATCCTGACTCCATGGACGACGAGTCGTCAGTATAGTTCGCCTACAAGCATGTACTATTTAACTTGTATCACTCCAGATGGTGAAGAGGATCTCATACATGTGGTGAGTTGGGTATAGTTTGTCTTCACCAGATTCCCACATTTGGTATTTCAGAGTGACGACGACGACGACGAAGGGCCTGAAAAATTATATGGTGGGTTCAATGTTGGTATTAACGCACTTTTCATACACGGCTGTTCAGGGTGACTCCACGACCATCGACCCAAGCGATCGTGCTGGAGCCTGTGACCAAAAACCAGAAAGTTTACACCATCTGGTGCTCTCAGAATTGTTATCATGGTTGTTGGAACGCCATAAGAAATGCCATCCACCGTGCGTGCAATCCATTATACCTAGCGTCACACCAGCTGGGACTCGTCAATAAGGTCTGGATTGTTGAATGGGTCGAAGACGACCGGTACTAGGTAGTGAGCAAAACAGACGATATGATCTTTTTCTTTTTCTTTTGTGGCTCTGTGCTTGCTGCTCTCTTTTCCTTCCTTACCGCCATCCGTACGTTTATGTGCTTCTCGGACCCCAGTAAATGAACTCTTGTTGACAGATCAGAAACACCATTTAGCAAGTTGTTTTCTGTAATTTCAAAGTGTTCTTCTACCTATTTTCGTTTACCGAGCCACAAACGCTACACGCAAAGCGTGTTCACCTGTAATATTCAGTATTTGCAACGTCCAGAGCTCCGTTCAAATGCTTTGATCCTAGCCAATAAGGCTTCGGACAATGAACGCGCTGTAAATCGGATTACTTGCGGGCGGCTGGAAGCAACGATCTACATTCGATTCCCTGCATAAGCACACATTTGCCCTGGTCATAAGAGACCTTTGTATTACTGTGTGTAGAGTGCTGCTCTATGATTGTGATAAGAAGATATCTGCAAGGCAAAATGACTAGTTTCACTCACTATAGCCTCATGGCTGTTCTGGAGGTGGATGAAGGGACTGTGTTTCTGAGGGTAGTATCGTAATTTCCTGTGACTTATCGGTATCTTTTGGCTCGAGGCTCGTCAACAGGTCGTCTAGCGTGCCCAATATTTCATCTAATTTGGCCTCTACTCCATCGGCCATGGTATTCGCACTATCCATGCGAGCCAACAGCTCTGATAGGCCTGAGTGATCTGCAGGAAATTCTCCGTTTTCCGTCACCAACGCGTTTAACAAGGTGAAATCCACCTCCACGTCGAAAGTTTCCGGCGCATCTGGCGAGACGCTATGCAGGTCGTCGAAGGACATGGTCAGGGAGCGATAACGCGCGGAGTATGAATCCGGCCGAAGCTTAGAGCACGGCATCTCGGCAGGAGCAGTGTTCACCAGAAACGTCGATGGCCTCACAAGCCGAGTGTGTCCAGCAACTCCTCGCGTCGTTCCCCGCGCGTCCGTTTGACCAGAAAGCGCTCAACGACCAGGTCGCACGGGAGGTGGGCAAGTTTGGTCACGCGTCGTCGCCGGAGAATGTACGGAGTCGGTGGGAGTTGGTGCTGAGGAAAGAGGTCTTTGCGTTGGCGGTGCGTCTCGTTCGTGTCTGTGCGGTATTGTTTTTGAGCTGACTAGGTAATTTTTTTTAGGCTACAGAGGGTGCTGCGTTGAAAGATATGCGCGCCGAGTACTATGACGACTTGCAAGACCGACTCGATCTCGTCCTCACTTTCACCGAGCAAGGTTCGCGCCCTTGGTCACGACTGGACAAATCCGAAATCTAACACGAACGCACGCTCGCGTAGATGCTTGTGAAGCCGCGTTCCCGTTTACAGTGCTTCAGGACCTGTTGGAGATGCAGACGATCGTGTCGTGCTCGCACATATTTTCGTGGATAGAGATGCAGGCGGCGCGGCTCACGCAAGGGATGGTTCCGCAAAAGGGCAAGGCGTTGATTTTACTGCGGACGCTTAATGACCTTCTTCGACGATTGTCCAAGACGGGGACGACGACGATGTTTTGTGGTCGAATATTGACCTTCCTTAGCGGTGTTTTTCCGCTTGGTGAAAGGAGTGGGGTGAACTTGCGAGGAGAGTATGGGCCCGTATGGGAGGGAACAGTGGAAGTCGGTCGCGGGGACGTCGAGATGAAGGTTGAGTCGTCAACACCATCCCCTCAGGGTGACAAAATGGATGTTGACGAGGCGGATGAACTAAAGAAACAGTCAAAGTTTGACAGAGATGGTGCGACTTCTTTACTCTGTGACCTTGCAGTATCTCAATGCTTTGCGACATGGTCAGATTTCTACACGACGTTTTGGTCCCTTCAGCTTCCATTCTCGCGGCCGCCTGTTTTTACTGCCTCGACTACCTTTGATAATTTCAAGCAAGCGGTTGAGAAAGTTTTACCTGTCATTAAAGAAGCCACGACGAAGGAGCGTGCCTTGATGGGGAATAGAGCATCAGCAACTCAATCCGTTCCTTTGAAACGCAAGCGCGACGCAGAACATGGAGAAGAAACCAATACGAGCGACTATTTCTTTGCAAAATTCCTCACGAGTCCGGATCTCCTGAGCCTCGAAGTCGGTTGTTTCATCCACACATTCAAAACGTCCGGCACTCAATGTATTCTGTTGTGTGTAGATTGCTGATACCCATTTCCGACGCCAAATTCTCTTCCAGCTGCTCATTCTCCTCAATCATTTGTTGTCGTTTACAAAGTCGGAAAAAGCAACGTGGGCTACTCCACGCAATCGGTCCCTACAGATGGACTTTACGTTGGAATCCACGGATGCGCAGTGGGTTCAAGATACGATTGTCAAAGCGACTGCAGAATTACGTTCCACTGCTCCAAACGGGCCTGCCTTTGCCGACACGGTCAACGTTATTCTGGAGCGAGAGAAAAACTGGGTAAAATGGAAGAATGATCTATGTGCCCCGTTTGACCGTGAGCCATGGAGCGCAGAGGTGAATGGAAAGAAAGTTGGGCTCGAGGAAGCAACACGAGAGTTGCGTGCCAAGAGAAGGGAGGAGCCAGAAGAATGGCAGTGGAGTCACGGTTCTCAACCATTGACCGAGATTTGGGAAATGGGTTATAGAGGCCTCATGGACCTTCAAAATCCCTTCCAGTTGAGCTGCCACCGATTTTTACTCGAAGGTTGACTAATTATGATCTGCTAGGGCGGGTGACGTCAAAGACTTTGTGAAGAAGATCAAGCAAGAGGATGCTCGGATCGACATGCGGAAAAAGACCCTGGCAAAGAATACTGAACGATTGGCTCAAGCTCGGGCCAAAGCTGCCTCGGCTCAAGCTCCAGTGGAAGCACCGATTCTCTCTCAGGACATGCCGGCACCGGTTCCTGAAACTGCAAAAGCGGAACCTCCGCCAACTGCTTCTGCTTCTCAGATTACTGGATCTCCACTACATCCCTCGCTTCCTCCCAAACCTGGGACAAGTATACCAGCAAGAGTACCTGGGACCGAAGGTACTCCGATTGCTCCCATCACTGCTGTGCCTGTAATAGCGACTCCAGCGCCAGCCGTGGAGCCAACTCCTGCTCCGTCGACTGACGAACAAGTACTAAAACTCGAAGACGTACGGAATATTTTCACGTATTCCGTTCGCGTGTCTGATATATTTGCGTAGAACAAACAACGGTGGTCATGGCTGGCCTTGCGTACTGCACGAGATCAGCATCTGCAATATTTCGGAAAGATCGGGACTGGTGACGTACTTCTTCTCGCACAAGAGATTGACGCAGAGAAGGAGCGTGAACGGGAGCGTGAGAGGGAACTCAAAGAAAAGGCACAGCGGGCAGAGGAAAGTGGTGCAAATGCCAATTCGGTTTCGATGACAGCTGATGTTACCGGGGATAAGAAAGAGAGTGCGACAATGAGCAACGCTGGCGGTGCGCAGGACGGCGAGGGGGACGTGCGGATGGAAGATCGGTGAATGTAACACGTTATTGGTCGTAATGGATGTGTCGAAGAGCCGCGTGTTGGCGATGAGGATCATCCATTTTTAAAGTAGGGTGATCTGATCACTACCTTTGAAATATTCTTCCCAACTCTATTGTACCATCAATCTCGTCGTCATGTCCACTCAGAATGTTCTGCGAGTATGTCAAGCTCTCCCGTCCAACTCACCAACTTGACATGTTTCCGTTTAGCGCGTTCTGGTCACCGGTGGTGCTGGCTATATTGGTGGGTACACTTTTTCTCTTTTTTTTCGTGCAACAGGTCATTAGCTAAACCATGTCCAGGCTCCCATGTCGTCTTCGCACTGCAGCAGACGAGAAGATACAAGGTGATCACCATCGATAACCACCACAACTCACATCCCACTGCACTGAGCCGTCTCGCGCAACTGGCGCGCGATGCACTCCCCGAAAACGCGACCAAAGCAGACAAGGACAGCGCAGAAATTGATGTCCACCAATGCGACCTGACGAATCCCGAGCAAGTCAGGTCTGTGTTCGAGAAGTATGGCAAAGGCGGCATCTGGGGTGTCATCCACATTGCGGTGCGTTGCTCGGTTCGCTAAGAAATGTGGTGCGTGCTGACGGTTGGTCAGGCTTACAAGGCGGTCGGGGAGTCGGTCGAGATACCGTTGACATATTATGCCAACAATGTGTCTGCGACCATCTCACTGTTGCAGATCATGGCGGACTATGATTGTACTCGGGTCGTCTATTCCTCATCCGCGACCGTGTATGGGACACCTCCGACCATACCGATACCTGAGACTACTCGTTTGAAGGCAGACAGCCCGTATGGAAAGACCAAGGTGATGGCGGAAACGATCATCGATGATCTCTGCCACGGTGGGTTGTGGTTACTTCTATGCGATGTCGAGGCTGATCCGCTCGTGCAGCCGAGCCTCAGCGTTGGCGTGCTATTTCGCTTCGTTATTTCAAGTAAGGTCATGATTTCACCACGGATCGAGTTGTTGCTGAGTTTGGCATCAGCCCCGCTGGTGCACATCCTTCCGGACTCATTGGAGAAGATCCGTGCGGTCGTCCTGGTAACCTCTTACCTCTATTAGCGCACATCGCGGTCGGACGGGTGGACCATTCGTCGCTCAAGGTATTTGGAAACGACTATCCTACGCCGTAAGTCGACACGTGGACGCGCTGCAAGCATGGCTGACCAATTCAGTGATGGTACGTGTGTGCGGGACTACCTCCATGTGCTCGACCTGGCGTCGGGACACTTGCTCGCCCTCGACGCGCTCGCCCCCGATTCGAACGTGTTTGACAACTGTCCCGACGACGCTCGCTACAAGGCGTACAACCTCGGCAAGGGACGCGGGATGAGCGTTCTCCAGATTGTGGAGGCGATGAAGAAGGCAACCGGGTTCGATTACAAGTATGAGATCATTGGCAGGCGGTGCGTAGGAAACGAGGCGAGGTTGATCGGGGAGCCGAGAACTAAACGTCATCACATGGCAGGCGTGGCGACGTGCCGGATCTGACCGCCGACCCAGCGCTCGCGGAGAAGGAGCTTGGATTCAAGGCGCCGCAGACGTTGGAAGTGATGTGCCGGGATTTGTGGAACTGGCAGACCAAGAACCCGCAAGGATATGGGACGAGGGAGTGATGGAGGGGGGATGTCTAGTTAGATATGTCTACCCTAATAGAACGCTAATCGGATCGAAGAGTTCATTGAAAGTGCACTTACTCATGATCGATGAGCGTATTACATAATCAAGGTATAAGTAGTTCTCCACCGTGTGTTATTCCAGTTGCATCTCTGTACCACTGATCCAACCCTTACGATGGTGTGTGGCCGTGGATCATACCGTAGTAAGATGCTGAACGATCGGACAGACGTGGGAGGTCCGCATGTCGAGCAGCAGAGGAGTGCCCTACTTTTTCAACAAAGAAACGAGCACCTCAACCTGGGAGGAACCATCAGAACTATCCAAAGAAGATATAAAAGATCTTCCCGGCGCACATTACCTTGACCAAGTAACTCAGATCAGGGCGAGCCATTTGTTGATCAAGCACAAGGACAGTCGTCGTCCGTCAAGCTGGAAGGAAGTGCGTATTTCCGTCTACGCTAACCCGGTATGGCTGACATGGCATGGGTTGGTCAAGTCCACGATCACTCGGTCCAAGGAGGAAGCGACCACCATTTTGCAAAAGCACCAAGCGGAGATCAAGGCGTCGTCGGACGCGTCACGCACGTTTGGCGAGCTCGCCAAGGTGCATTCGGATTGTTCCTCCCATGCCGCGGACGGCGATCTCGGCTTGTTTGGTCGCAAGCAGATGCAGAAACCGTTCGAGGAGGCTGCGTTTGCGCTCAAAGTGGGCGAGATCAGCGACATCGTGGACACGGACAGTGGCGTTCATATTATCATGAGAACGGCGTAGAGCGAGGTGATTGTGCGGATGCAATGATGTAGAGCGCATCCGGCTAACCAGCGTCGAGCGGGGTTGAAAGCTGTCGCACGGTTCGCTAACTACTTGTCACCCTTCTTTACCACCAAGAACACCAACATGCAAACATTCCTTCTGACAATCTCAGTCCCAACGGCCATTTTCGTGGCCTCGGCTGCCTATCTCGTGTCTGCCAACAGGCAAAGTGAGTAATATTGTGTTGACGACATGTTTACTACAGGCCTCGCGGTGCGGTCTGGTGCCAGTGACTCCGAGTTATATCACACACGTTGTGTTCGCGGCAACCCTCAATTGCCCTATCAGTGACATCTAATATCTGATCTTCTCAGGACAGCATCAGCGACCGAGAAAAGATCAAGCGGATAATTCTTCCGTGATGGATTACTCGATGTTCGACACATCCAATCTGCGCGTGACGAGGCTCTTCGTCCATCCGATAAAGGTATTGGGCGTCCCCACTTGTCATTGGCTTGCTTGACGTGGCTGCTAGAGTTGCAAGGGCACGTCTATTCAGGAAGCCAAATACACGTTGCAGGGTCTCGAGGTACGTCTGGGCGGCAGGCGATCCCGGGACGCTCACGCAGAACACACCAGAACGACCGGAAGTGGTGTATTATCAGAGCAGATAACTACGTCGTCGTGACAGCGCGGCAAGTCAGCAAGGTGTTTCCTAACCGTGGTCAATATTTCTGGTCCTTGCTGACTGTAGCTCAGTTGGTGCAGATTCACCCTCAAATCCTCGCAGACGGTTTAGACCCCCAAGGGGGCCGACTGGAAGTCAGTTTTCCCGAGGACTCGGAATGTGAAAGTTTTTCTATTCCTCTGAGTCCGAGCACAGACACGCTCCAGAGATGGGAAAGGTAAGGCACCTTGTCGTCTATTTATTGACTGGACTCGCTTAGCGCGTTCGTCCCAGCGTCGATGTAGAACTCTGGATGCAAAAAGACATTCAAGGGTACATTTGTGAGACCACACAAGGGCGATCGCCATCGGCGATTCTGTCGGAATATATCGGATACCAAGTGCACTTGGTGGTCAAGGGCCCACGTGTGCGGAATTGTCCGCCTACCCCAAGGTTCCCAAAGCTAGATGTGCCTTCATATTTCCAAGATGGGTACCCCCTTTTGTTGATGTCCGAGGAGAGCGTGGGGGCCATTCAGGAACGCGTAAGAGATATGGTGGGTGTGCAAGGTGTGAGCGAAAAGTGGGCTGAAGAAGAATTAAAGATTGAAAGGTGCGTGTCGACGCATGAACTGTGACGTGGATGTGTTGCGACGATGAAAGGCAGATTTCGGCCGAACATAGTGATCAAGGGGGCGGGTGCACCGTTTGTGGAAGATGTGGTGACCGAACTTAGGATTTCTCTGGACGAGGACGCGGATGGGACTGCGGGAATCATTCAGCTTGTGTCCAAGTGTACCCGGTGTCTGGTGCGAAATTATTCCGTGTCCGAAAATATGAGGTGGCTTCACAGTGCTGACTGCCGCGGTTCTCACAGCTGCCAAATGTTGACCCGGTCACTGGTGTTCGTGACAGCGCTGTCCCATACAAGGTTATGATGAAGTTTCGGCAGGGATTTCACCCAGAGCGAGCGAGCTTACCGTGCGTGGGGTGTAATGGGGTGTTTGCGGGAGACGGGGTAGTGAAGGTGGGTGACCGGGTGCGTGTGCGTGAAATGGGGTGCGTCTGAGGTGGCACGGCTGGGCAGGCGGTGCATGCGATAAGGTGTCCCGCAGTGAGATATGAGAAAGAAATAGAATAACCTTGAGGGATGTAATTTTGGGGGGAGAGGGGAGGAGAAGCACAGCAATTGCAGTGGCAGTATAGTAACATCTCGGCCAGCTTAGCGGCGGGTCCGGACGGTCAACGGATACACAACCCATGTCCACAGCCAACCAACACCTTCCGACACCTCCCCCTCACAATGCCCATTGGCAAGTGGATACCGTTCGCTCAACCGACCTCGAACCTTGCAGATACGCCGATACCAAAACCCGTACTCATTCCATGCACCGCAGACGGTAAACAGTTTGGCCTCGAAAACGTACGTCTGCCCCTCTGCACAGTGTCCCCGTCCATGTCTGATTAGCCCTCCCCGCAGTTTGGCAACACCTGGTACGTCCCTTCTTCCTTCTACGATCACCCTCGCCGACCTGGCCTTCCCGCCAGCTACGCCAACTCCGTTCTCCAGGCACTCTACTTCTGCGCTCCCTTTCGCGACCTCGTCATCCAACACGCAAATTCATACATATCCCTCCACAATGCATTCTCACCCACAAACACTCCCAATTCCCCTGGGCCCGCTCCCCGCCGCGTGGATCGAAAATCCACCCAGGACGGTCCCGCACCGTCATCCCCGCCCCGCACTCTTTTCTCTGCTCTCCGCGCCTTGTATATACACATATCCCAAAACCCGGCAGACAAGGGCACCATCGCTCCCCGTCCATTCATAGAAAAGCTTAGAGAGCTCAACGAAGGATTCAGGAATACCATGCATCATGATGCCCACGAATTTCTCAACTATTTATTAAACCGCATAGTCGAGGAGGTGGAGGAGGAAAGGAGGCTTCGATTGGCGTCGGGTGACGACCGTACGTCCCCCCGCTTCTCTCTACCTTGTGTGTTCAGACGATTTTCAGTGACCTCTTCTTCCACTGCGTCGCATCCCCCAGCCATGATTGCAAGCACATCGTCCTCAAGTACCCAGCCGCCCGGCGCGACCTTCATACACCAAATATTTGAAGGCATTTTGACAAGCGAAACTCGGTGTTTGACCTGCGAGAACGTACGTTTCCTACCTACTTCGCATCTCAGTCATCTTACCACATTGTTCTAGGTTTCTTCTCGCGATGAATCATTCCTTGATCTCTCGATAGATATCGAGCAAAATTCAAGTGTCACCGCTTGTCTCAGGCAATTTAGTGCAAGCGAAATGCTATGCCAAAAGGAGAAGTTCTTTTGTGACGCTTGTTGCGACCTCCAGGAAGCCGAGCGAAGGTGCATGTTCTAGAATAGCCTCCTCGCTCTGTATTGCTGACACTCGATGCAGGATGAAGATCAAGCGGTTGCCGAACGTACTCGCCCTTCACCTCAAGCGATTCAAATTCCAGGAAGATGGTCAGAGGCACATCAAACTGACGTATCGTGTAGCATTCCCCTTCGAACTCCGTCTCTTTAACACCGTCGATGACATCTCAAATCCGGATCGCTTGTATGAGCTGTTTGCTATTGTGGTGCATATCGGAAAGTGAGTAATCAATTGTTCTCGGGTGTATCATTCCTGCTGATGCACCCCTGACGCGGTCAGCGGACCGAATCACGGACACTATGTCAGCATCATAAAGACAATGGGTACCTGGCTCGTGTTTGATGACGAGACCGTCGACTCGATCAAAGAATCTGACATACCAAAGTATTTTGGGGATTCGAATTCCGGGTCTGCCTATGTGCTCTACTACCAGGCCTTGGACATTGACTACTCAACTCTCGGGCTTACGCCGCCCAGCCCTCAGCCTGCGACTGCGACGGCACCTGTTCATCCTGGGCCACCACAGGTTTCTCAACCGACGGATTCTCCGGTCTCCACTGAGGTGTCACTGCCACCCGGCCTCAATGATCCGCCTGTACCTGGGGTACTCTCACGACCAGTCACACCACCTCCGGCGCAGATACAGCCACCCCTTGAACCGATTGGGAAATCGCCTTCACGCCAGACGTCAACTTGGTTTATCAATGGTGCCCTTAGTCGTCCGTCCACGATGACACACGAACCCGTGCGCAATGACCGTACGCTCCGCAACTCACGATCCGTCTTCTTGGATGAGAAATCTACCTCCCTCAAGCTTGATTCACCGCCGATAGCTATTCTCGCAAAGGATGGGACAAAACCGCCGCTGGCTACCGCTGTTAATGGAAAAGAGAGGGACTCGGAAAAAAGTATGATCAGCTGGCTTCGACTGCAATTCAGAAATCCAAAGTCTCGGCCAAGTTTAGAGGTAAACGTAGATGCGCCTCCATTGGTCCAAGATGTGCTTTCGGCACCGGGTTCGCCCGCACGAAATCAGTCCATCAGCTCATCCTCAAACAGTTCGAAGGATTCTCGCCGTGTGCTTGAATCACCGTCTTCAGGTCATCGTCATCACCGTGTCTCCCCACTTCCGAATGGCAAATCGCCAACGCACTCTCGCGTGACGGACACGTCATCTTACGATACGGAATCCCGGCACTCGTCTACTTCGGCAAGCTCCAATACCACACCTACATCGCCTCCCCCTGACCGACGCCTACATCCACGTGTCCTGCCTTCT
>JBBPMP010000081.1:0-70544 GCA_038090395.1 Boletales sp. KT-2023a | reverse complement strand
CCCCCCCCCCGCCACCGGAGAGGGGGTGGGACACCCCCTCCCCCCCCCCCCCCCCCCCCCCGCTCCAAAAGAACTTTGGATCCATTCACGCGCGGTGACCGTGACCGGATCCGACCTTCATCGGAGACGAGCACGCGGTGCACAGCTGATCGGTTCCGCGCCCTTGGGACCCATCTTATTTCGAAGCGCCTCCACTCCACTTGTTCCCCGAAAGAAAGAAAAAGGAACCCCGCTCGGTGATGATCTCGCATCCTGCCATGATCGCCGTCGACCCTGAAAAAAAAAACGGTCCCGTCGAGTAGGTAACATGCATCGATACAATTCTTGTTGGCCTCTTTTTTATGTACGTAGTACGTACCGTCGGTAGAATACAATAAAAATCGCACATACGAGATACATCATGTCCACTCATGACCCACGCGGACCCGGCCCCGACCCTGACCCCGATCCCGTCGCATGTCCCGGATGCACGCCCTGCCCGGACACGTTCAACAGGTACGTCCCCCAGTCGTTCACCCTACCACGTCAGTCACGTCAGCGACCCGAACGCCCACAAACGATACAGTAAGTGACCCACCCAAAACCGGTCGGCGCAGACGACCACATGGCGATCGTATCCGGGTCCACGTCCAACATGTCGTCGCTCTGCATTATCCCCGGTCCACCACCGCCCACGTCCATATACGCCTGCAAGGTCGCATTCGTGTTCGCGTTCGTGTTCGCGTTCGGTGCGGGATGCCCGTTCCCGCTCTCTCCGAACCCCCCAAACGCGTCCGAGATCTGGTCCATGAACAGGTCGTCGAGCGAATACGCGTCGCTTTGCGTATACCCATGGCCCGTCACCGGTGCGGTCGTCGTCGCCGCGTGCTGCGGTACGCTCAGGGACGAGAACCACACGTTGGACGGATGAACGGGCCCGGACGACGTGGCCGCCGGTGCGGTCCCCGCCCCCGCCACCGAGAAATTAACCTGTCCATGCAATGGCAACCTCCCCAACTCGTTGCTGTACACTGGCAGACTGTACAACTGAGCCGGTTGCGACGATGTGGGGGCCGAAGCCGGAGGTATCTGGGGCGAAGGGGCCGTCTGCGAGGATACAGGTGGAGACGACCGCGGCTGCTGGTGGTGGTGATGGTGGTGGTGACGAGACGACTGGCAGTGATGCGCCTCGCGCGAGATACGACGCGATCCAGCAATCGTTCGAGGAGGCTCCTTCGGCGTCGTCAAGGGCCGCGCTGGTAGCGTGGGACTGTCGGCGTCCCGCTCGCGTTTCGTCCCGCCCTGAGGGCTGGGCTGAGGCAACGGGAGATCTCCCACGGAAGCAAGTTCGTACAGAATGTCCCTAGCGATAGCGATGTCCAGCCATGTCAACACGCCGGGTTCGGAACCACGTACCATAGTCTCCCAGCGGTGTGCCACCTGGGAACGGTCATCAGCATCCAACGACAACGATGGTTACGGTCGACTTACCGGCCTTCTATAGACTTCAAGAGCCCCATGCACTTATGTACGTCGGCCATCTCCTTGACAGGATCCGTCGAAAGTCCAGACCGCTTCCCCCCCCAGATGTTCAGCAAGAGCACGATCCCGGCGGTGAACGCTTGTAACTACCGAGCGAAAACATGGTGACACACACGACAAGAGGCGACTTTATGCTTACCTGCAGAAAAGGCGAATACGCAGTACAACGTCTCCTGTAAATATCAATCACATGACTGCAAGAACGAGCAGCGTTTGTGCAAATCGCGAGAGAAGGAAACGACAACGGCGAAGGCTTGCGAGGAGAGGGTATAAACGGCCGATGGATAAATATCTGGACGTGGTAGTAGTGCGTGTAAAGCATGCTCGATTGCATGAAAAACAGGGAGTTGGCCTCCCGCGTCGGATCCCAACGGACTGTGAGGCAGCGTGAGACAAGAAAACGGGTAGCATCACCATCTCTCACGGTGATCAGGCACCTCGTCGATCCATTTGTTCAGCGACGAATCCAGCTCGGCTACAATGTGTTGTTCCCACTGTTGACCGACGAATCCCAACAGGATTTTTGACTTGTTGATCGAGTACTAAAAATGCGAACGTCAGCCACGTGCAATATAACGCATACAAAGGACGACAAACAATCGTGCGATGAGCAAACGAAAGGATATTGTTCAGTTTGATAAAGTTGTTGAAAAACGACACCGTCGACGGCTTGTCAGGCGGTTGCTGGAACACCTGTTGGGGGTCCGGATGGTCCCAGTACTCGTCGTCGCAGTCGACCGGAAGATCGAGATCAAAGCTGAAATGCGTCCGTCACCAAACGCACGACAACACGCAAAGTCCCCCACTTACTCTTCGTCTTGGATAGCGCACGGCCGCCCGAGGGACGAACTCATCTGTCGATCAAAGATGACGAGCGACCTAGCATGGTTGAGCGGATACGCTGCGACTACAAACCAATGCTCACCAAAACGCCCGCTTCCACAGTTCGCCCTCGACAGAGAGCCGCCCGTTGTACGACTTGCGCCGATGGGCCCCCACGTCCTGTGCGAGCCGAATCCCGATCCCAACGATCGTCCAGCACGCCTGCGGGGCCGACGTGCCTTGGAGATACAACACGGACAACTGTCACCTTCAACACAACACCCTCGGCGGACGGAAAACGAGAGAACGTACACAGTACGTCTGCAAGTCCTCCAAACACGGCGGTCCGAGCAACGTCTTTCGCACCATCTGTACCTGCTCAAAATATTTCCATCCCGCCGACTGCTCCGACACCCCGTGTTCGAACCCGCCCAGAAACACGCGCGGATCGTCGCTGTAACGGGACGCCGTCGCGCACACCAAGAGGTAGACGGCACCGAACGCAGAATTGCGCAGGTGGACGCCCTGCGCGACCTTGCGCTCGAAACTGGGACGGTGCAAGAACGGCGACAAGGGATTCACGTTCACGAAATACAGATGTACCAGCTGAACGGCCAAGTCCTGGTCGGGGAACACGTACTCGGGCTCCTCGATGTCCTTTGCGGCGAGCTCCCACTGGAAAAACGTCCGTCAACGATGCCGATGCACACATACATGCACCCGTACCGGATACCGGTCTTCCTCGAGCGGACGTATATAATGTCCGGTCAGTTCGTCCGTACCCGTGACCTCCTTTTTGAGATCGATCGCCTTTTGAATGAGCATCACCCCGCTCGACTTGCCAAAGAAGCGATTTTTCAGGCTGGACGACACGCTCAGCGTCTGAAAGTCTTTGGACAGGGCGAGCGTCACGATGTCCTCGTCATCGCTCGGAGCGAGCTCCTCGATTGGCGTCGTCGTGTTGCCATACGCAGAGGTGTTGAGGCTATGTCCGGCCGCAGACGTACCCGCGTGACCCTTTTGCCAGCCCTCCCGATCGATCCGGCCCCCACCAAGCTCTTGTGAGAAATCGGCATCCGGACAGACCTTTTAAGAAAACAGAGGCTGAGCATGGACGTGGTCGTACCACGTGCAACAGTCTCACCTTTTGGAGAAGCTTTTCCATTTTTTCTAGCCGATTCTCGAGACTCTCGACATATCTAAACCCAAAACACGGATAGGCACGCTTTCCACGTCATGGCTCAGACACGCACCCTTTAGGAGGACCACGTTTCTGAATCACGACGTCAAAAAGGAAACCAAAGAACGCGGGGGATCAGAGACGGACCTTGGCAGCCTCGACATACGTACACTCGAAGCTATACGCGATACAGTTCGAACAACGGTTACCGGGCATTTGGCTTCCATCACCTTTTGCCAGTTCAGAACCCCATGTCAGCATCCCGCAAAAGCCCGATGTCTTACTCACATCGAACTAGGATGTATGGCGTGAGGCAAAAAAAGAGTGCATGACAAGTTTAAATGAGCGATCGTCCGCGTTTTTCGTTGAGCCAAATACTATTACTGACTCTTCTTGCGGCGACACGTGTCACACGCTCTTTGGACTCGTCGCTTCTTGCTGTCCGGAACGATCATCGACGAGTTGTCGATCTCGTTGTAGTCCTCCTCGGCGGAAGACATGCTCCGTGATCAAAGGTGGAAATACAAGGAGGATTTCAACTTGGGCAACGACCAACGGTATATACAGGAACTCGGTGGGAGTTTCGGCGCGATTGGTCGCAACTGGATCCCAAACACAGATACACACGCTTGCCGATGCCGACGGCCTTCGTGGTACTCGTGCCATTCATTCCCTTGATCCGTGAATTGTGCCGTGGCGATCCTAATCCAGCACCCTTGGAATTCGTAGCCCTTCCGAGTCATGAAAAAAAAAAAAAAAAGGGTTATTACACAGCACAGAGACCAATATTAGCACAATTAAAACAACCGCCTTCTCCCCTACAAGCGACGTTAGCCAGCGTACGCTCCAGAGGCACAAACAGAACCTATAACAGCGAGGCGTAATATACTTCATAGCAGCATTTGAGGCAAAAAAGAAACGACCGAACCCCGAGGAGCGAAAAAAAAAAAAAAGCTTCCCCCCGTGGAAGTAGAAATGAAGAAAGCCCGAGGCACCATGTACAAAGTAGGAAGACTATATACTACCGAGAGTTGACTATTGTTACATCGTAAATGGACAGTGACAGTGGGAATATGTGGAATTACTAAAAACATGCGACTGGATGCGAGGAGTCAAGCGTGAAACGGATACGATACGAACATGTGCAACCAATGGTATGACGAAGCGGGATAAAACCAACTCACCCATCCCAGACGTGTCGTTGTCACAGAGTGTGAACACGCATATGCTAGAACAAGGCAAAGAAAAAGAAAAGAAATAAAAGACTTGAGGCAACGAGGTAGGAAAGCGACAAACAAGAAACGGGCATGCTCCGCACGATGGATGACGACCGAAAACGAGGTGACGCAACAACAGAAGAGTGCAAGATGACCAGATAATTAAAAGATCCGATGTGATGGTCCAGAAGTAATTTGATACCATGAATTTACCATCCCGAGTAGTGGTAGTCGTCGGCCCAACTTCGGTTCCGTGCCAAGGCCCGACGCCGTCGCTCCTCCCTGTCCTGGGCGTCCGCGGGCGCGTCTCTGTTACCTTCGCTGCTTGTCGACGTCAGCGGCCGCAGGCCACTTCCTTGGTTCGTCCTCCGTGCCACGAGGGCCGGATTTGTATTGCTACTGACCTGACGTTCCCACAACAGTTGGCGCCGCATACTCTCCGACAGTTCCGTTTTAAGCATTCGTCGGCGAGTAGTCCGAGGCGTCATAGGCGGTGTCGCAGCAGGAAGGTTATACGGAAAGCCGAGCGGAATAGGTGCCGTGGTCGCGCCCACCAACCTGGGCCCCACCTCCATAGCAACAGGTTGGATGAGATGAGATGATGTGCCCTGCTGCGAACCTCGGCGTGATATCAACGCCTGCAGCCTCTGCTGAGCAACGCTCTGTGACATTTGAATCTTGTCATCTGCGTCATCACCACTGTCATCTTCCATTTCCTGTTCCTTGGGTGGTCCTTTAGGGCGGTAGCCGTTTTTCTCCCCTTCTTGCCGCTTCGCACCGGACGGCGACGCCCGTCCCGAGCTGCTAACGGCGGTGATCTGCGCCGCCATAGGGAGGGCCGCAGCCCCTTTAGTTGTAGACAGCCGCGGAGGAGCATATGCACTGGTACTCCTTTGTGGCACAGGTGCTTGCTGCGGTGGCTGGAACTGCCGCGGGATATCAGTCGATGACCAGCTGACCCGATACGGGTGATTCGGTGGGAAGATGGCAGGATTAGGGTTCATCAACTGTGACAAAAGTCCTGATTGGGTGCGATTGAGATTCGAATACGAACGCTTGGGAACTTTGGCGAACAGGTCGCGCTGGCGTTGTGCTTCCAGTGCGGCTTCGCGTAATCGAGTCTCCTCTGCCTCGCGCGCCTTGTCCTCTGAGTCCATCTCCTCAGAGGCCCACTCAGAGTCTTCCGCATCCGTCGTTTCGTAGTCCTCTGAGGATAAGTTGGCAACGACGATCGTCTTTCGCGATTGGGCATTAGCATTGGCATTGACATTGGCATTGCCGTTCACGTTGCCCATCGCATTCGCCTTCGCGTTACCATTGACATTCGCGTTGCCATTCACCACGGGATTGCCGGCGACGATAGGACCATTGGAAAATCCTTTGGGTATAACAGGCGGATGTTCCTGTGGTGGAGTAACCTTTGTCGGTTCGATGGCCGTGAGGCCGTTCAGAAGAGAGGGAGCCCGGCCATGGCCCTTGCCTGTGGAACCGTTAGCTGACCTGGATCCGTTGGAGGACCCCGAGCCAATATTAAATGAGGGTCCCTTCTTATCCACGCGCTCCGGTTGAGGAGGTTGCTGCGGCTGCAGCGCGGACAACTTCCTGATCATCGATGGCGCAACGTGTTTTGCCGAATGGGATCTCTTGACGGGGGGACGCTTCCCGACTTCCTTTGCTTTTTTGGGCTTATTTTGACGAGCATGTGTAGGCTGCCCTGTGCCAGCCCCTACCGCAGCGGTCGTTGATCGGCGATCGTCATCCTCGTCGAGCTCTTCCTCCTGATCATCCTTTTTGTCCTCGTCCACATCCGTCGCGACGCTCTTCATCTGACTAGAGGCAGTGCTGCTGGCTTCGAACAAGTCAGAAGGCGACTTGCCACTCGCGGTGGAGCCGTCTCCCCTTTCAGACGAGACATCGTCGGGAGACTGTTGAAGGAAAAACCGACGATCCGGTTGCCGAGCCAATGAGCCATCATCGGCTGCACGGACCGGAGCGGATGGGGAAGGTTCCTGGGGAATGAGCGAGGAAGAGGAGTGCGATGGCTGCTGTGTGTGCTCTTCAGGGGATGGGGGTGTTGGACGTAGAGCGGGCAGTGGCAGGGGGGGTAAAAGGAAGGTGGATGGAGGCTGAGGGGCGCCGGGAGTATCATCATGTAATATGGGTGTCGTTGGTGGAGTCGGATGTGGAGTAGGATTGACGACGACGACACGAGGAAAAGGTGCGTCGGTAGATACGGGAAGCTGGACGAGTGGCACGGGGTGGTCGCCTGAGCGGGAAGGGGGAGGGGTTGAGAATACCATGGGGGGAGGCTTGCGTTGGGGAAGGGAAAGTTGGTTCAGGAGCATGTCTACAATGAGACGGCCAACACCAAGGGGAGATTTTCCACGGGTACAGAGACTGTGAGTAGATGATGGCGTATGCGGGGATATCCGTGGGCGCTCCGGCGTGGACGGGGGAATGATTGCTGTCATGGGGGGTGGCAACGGTGATGGCGATGAACGATCGGAAGGGGATGGGAGGCCAGAGGCAAGAACTAGAACAAGGGGAAAGAGGGAAGAGAGTGAGTGATGGGGTCAAGGACAGTTTTAGGGAAGTGACGCTCACGGTCGAGGTTTGGTGACACCTTTTCGTGAGCGGGTGCGGGGAAGTAGGAAGCGCGGGATCGGTCGTCTTTCGGGTGTGGGGTGGGCAAGTCGGGGCTGGATGGCTGAAAGGCGGAGTGGGAGTGGGTGCGTTCGCGATACCAGAGGCGCCAGGAGATGTTTTCGAGACGGCGGCCATCGTGAACGGACCCTTTGCACTTTGTGAAGACTGATAAAGGGATTGGATGTGCGATACGAAGAAGAAAAGGAGAGGGAATACCTGTCCAGAGATTGTAGAGCGCGTCCTGACCCTGGAGGTCCCTGACAGCGTCTGCAGTGACGGAGAGAATTGGCACGGGGAAGGTGGCCAACATGGATGGGTAGGGAAGGGGGGAGGGGGAAGGATTAGAAGGAGGCGCCGTACGAAGAGCTAGTAAAAAAGAGACGACGCAAGAAATGAATTGAGAGTTCGCTGATGACGAGACCGAGGAGAGCGGGCGGGGGGAGGTGATCCGTGCGCGACGGGGACACGAACGCGCCAATTAAATTAGAAAAGCGAAAGAGAAAGAGAGAAGAAAAAAAAGGGGGGGAGGAGGAGGGGTCGGTCGTGTCGTCGTCGGGGAGGGTGAGAGAGAGAGGGAAGAAGGCGTTGATGACGAGACGGCCTTGTGAGCGAACGCGGCCCAGCAGAGCAAGCTGGCAGCTCTCTCATGCGGGCCGGTATTATATTATATTATATATTTATTTACTATTTATCTTTTTTTTTTATCATCATCATAAAATATAAATTATATGTCTCTCATGTGAATCCTCCAATCGTCTCTTGTGCTCCGGTCATGCCATATCTTTTGCATATTTCCTTTTCATTTTATCGCCACGTAATGGCCGCACATTTTCGTACAATACCACGTCGGATCTTCCTCAACGCGCGTGCATTGGCTGCCCGCTGCGCCTTCGTCCAGTCGCATTTTTGGCCCGTCACCCCGATTTCTCCCGTCTGATCGATCCCAGGCACAGTGCCCAGCTCGCCACTCTAGGCACTCGCTTTATTATTCCCTTGCGGAGACAGTAGTCTCCAGTTTAGCCGGGCCATCACGAGGCCCACGTATGAACGTCTAGGTAACAGCCCTATAGTAACTCGTATATACCGCACTCCTCTTTAAGGAACCCTCGGAGAACATCGTGAGACCGCAGCCCGTCCGATCAGGCAACGCCTTCGCACCATCTACCACGCCGGCAAATGGAACCGCTCAGCCGCATCCACTTGCCCCAACACGCGCTGAGACCACCCGCGGCGAGCCGACCCCGCGTTTTCGATCCAGAGATATTGGGGCGTGGGGCGTGCAGCGTGGGGAATCCTTCCTAGCGTCACTGCGGATCTCGCTTGCGACCCAGCCGCCTCTTCCCCCTCTCCCTCATCTCTCCAATCGAAGTGTGGGGTAGCGTGTCCTTATTTTCACCACAACGTCCTCGCACACCTCATCCTCCGAATATGTAATAAGTGCGCCACCCACCGATTGCATAAACGTACAAGACGCACAATCATCCAAAACTCCCTGCCTCCCCCAGCTGCAGCGTGTCCTCGAAACTACACGTGCCTTTCTCCAAATGATACTTCAGTCCGTTTGAATTCAGATACGACTGCACTCCCCCAAAAATGCATTCCCAAAAATACCCGCTCGTCAGCGAATCAGCAGACAAGCCAAGCACTTAACCCACTTTGGTACACCCCGCGCGCTAAATCGCCCATAAATATATGAGTATATTAAATACATACCTCATCATTTACAAATCGGGAGAAATCGAACCATGACTCACCGGACACTTATGCGACTTGCCCCGCCCTCGAGACACCCCAGGTGCACGAGGCCGTTTCTTCCCCATTCGTGGGGTCATACAAGACACAGCACTCGGCGACGGGCTGCCTTGGCCCGCGTGCACGTGTGTCACTGCCATGAACGAAGAGGGGGGAAAACAGAGCTGCTCCGACATCGGCTCGCGACGCGTCGCAGAGCTACATCGAGCGTGCGCAGCACCCTGCGTTTCAGTCTGGGGATCCACCCAGTCCGCCCCTGCATACGGCATCGCACCCCGTCGAGGCGAATCAGGCCTCGAACCCGTCCATGTGCGAGGCTGAACACCGTTCCCGTCCAGTCCAGCTACGACAACGTGCGCTTCTTCAACGTGATCGACGAGCGCGTGCAGGTCTGCGAGAGGCTGGCCACAACATGTAAAATTGGAGCACTTGTGCGTTGCGTGAAATGAACGTCGCGTGTTTCATTCGAACGAAACGTACGAAATTACGTTCGAAAGATGGGGTGGGGTGGCGAAACCATTCCGTCACGTCGCTAGGCGATGGAGACGGAGGGCGCAACATGCTGGCCTGCATCCCGGAGAACCCGGAGAGTTGGGCACTGAAACTGGATTGGTACAAACGTTAGACTCGCGTTTCAACCGCCACACCACGCACTCACTCGAAAGCGTTATGGCAGTCCATGCCACCCTTGTTTCTGCGTTCGACTGTGTTGTGCTCGACTCTCCAGGAGAGGGAAACGTTAGTCGTGTATGTGTTCAGGGTGTGGCAAGAGAATAAAACTTGAAAGAGTGCAGGTAACCAATATATAACGCGTCTCGATGCGAGCTTGGTCCGCGAAACAGACAGGGGGATCCAATTGCAACGTAGAAACGACAGCCGACCAACGTCGATGGTCGTCTATTGACCATCATTCATCGTCAAAAGATTTATTAATCGTGCTGTTCCATGGTGGTCGACCTGCTGTATGCTCCAACGGAAGACGTTGGTCAGCCCTTTTCACAGCAAATACGGATTCACGTTACACTGACGCCTTCCTCCGCCGAGGTTTGGAAAAAGATCGAAATTGATTTGATCAACCGTCTGACATGAATTTGACTTTTTTTTAAAGTCTATCTCGCTTGGTCCTCCTGAAACGGTCGTCAAAGAGAGACGAAATGGCGGCGGATGCAAATTAGGCTCGATCATGGAGCCAATCAGGAATGGCTCAGATCTCCAAGGGGACCTTGTCATTGTGTCACTTTGTGTGGGGGCGTTCGAACTTGCATGTCATCCTCATCGGTCGAATAGAGTTGGAGTAACAAGGTGAAGTCGGCACAGGCCTGTCGTCACACGGTGTCCTGAACCTGGTTCAGAGTGCCTTGATGAGGGTATCGTAACGGATCCCGGTAAGGTGACTTTGCCTATTGGGCAAAGTTCAAGAGTAAAATACTTTTTTGTTCCCACGGTGGTCGTCGAGCACCTATCATCAGCCCGCGCGCAAGTTGAATATCAACATGCCAACACTGTGTAGAATCCACTATGTCGTTGTGAATGATACGGTCCTCGCAACCCTTCCCAGTGGATGGTCCTACCTTCCTAGTGCAAGCAACGCACGCTCGCCACTCAGTCCCATTGGTAACGACACACCCTTGAGATCGGATGTCCTCTAGCGAGGGCGTCATGGGCTTCACAGACGTTACACCTTCCAGTCAGCCTTGCGATGTAGATGCACGTCTTGCCAAACGTGGGTATTCAAATCAAGTCGTCCATGTAGGTCAAGGTCGATGCTGCGACTGATGTCAGACGCGCTGAGGGTTTTGAAATGGGATGGGCAGTCGATTTCAACTCAGGATGCTCGCGTTGCCTCCAGAGATGACAACGCAATAGAAAGCGACCGCAAGCGGGCACTCTACACTATCACGATGGGCTAGCATTGTAACCGATGCCGAAAGGACACGATTGGTGTTAGGACGTCGCACGAGCTCACACATAGTCATTCATCAATGCAGGACACGTACGTGAAATGAAACTGGTAAATATTTGGTGGACATCCAACCCTCATTCCCCAGAAATGTGCAGTGCCTCCAGCTCGTCAGCCTTGGCTGAACGACCCAGGACCACTTTCCGGTTCCCCAACCTCCTAGCCACCTCCCGGTCCACGTTTCTGCTGCTTCGGAACCAACGCCTCCTGCGTCTTGGATCCCGCTCAAGCTCCGCGATGACACCCATCTTCGTGTGCTTGACCACCTCTGGAAGATCGGAATCCGCTAGGACAGCGGCGATGTTCGTGAGATTGAAATGGTCCCCCTTCCGTGGTCTGAAATGTGCAACGATCGCCATCGTAAACAGTATCGCGACCAACGCGGTCGAGACGAATACGTGCGAGAACGAAGAGACAAAGATCTGCTGCACGCTCGCGACGCGCCCCGGGACATACTTTGTCCCCAGCAGGCCGGACACGTACGCTAAAAAAAAGAGGCATCATTCGATACAAGAGCGACGACGGTGAACACACGCTTACGCTTCATCGATGCTTTCACCATCTGCGTGTATCCTTGCGCGAGCTGATCCAACGGAAGCGGCGTCAGCGTGAGAGTCGAGTTTTCGTACTGAGCACCAGAAGGGATCGCATCCATCTGGCCCGCCCCGAACATGAAATCGGCCTGCGTCCCGGAGCCGAGACCGAACCATGCAGATGACGACGGTCCAGAGTCGGTCGTCAGTCCGGATAACGAAAATGCGACAAGCAACGACGTCTGCGTCCAGTCCAGATTACCCTGACTAGGCAACGGTGCGCCGTTGGCGAGCGGCTGGACACCCAATTTCATTGACCCCTGCGTACGCACTTCTCGCGTCTCGATCGTGATATTTGGTTTGCACACCAGAAAACCAATGTTGTAGTCCACTCCGATAGTGCTAAAGTTCAGTGATGGGATATCTGTAAAGTCAATAAACGTGGAGATGATGTTGATCGCCTCTCCTGTACAGCTTGTGGAAGCACATTGGATGACCGACATGACCATGGCTCCATCTGTGGGTAGGCTACCGGTCGTATAGTTGAAGACAGTGACGGTGGGATCGTGCACGTTGATGCTTGTTACAAAGTATGAATCCCACACCGCTGTCCAAAGTAGATATTAATGTCAAGAGGCTCATCCCTCGGAGAACGAGTGTGGTTATAGACGTACGGAAATAGGAGCTTGGGATGTTGGCTTGGAGATTCAGACCATCTAGATGCACAGACAAGGCCGTGGATGGGACCTCGGTGCTGTTCATTGTGTAATTGAGTGAGGTGCTAGTGAGATTCACCGGATTAGCCCAGGTACAGTATGGATTGAGGCCGATGACATCTGTTAACCACCGCGCGCTTTCTGTGGAATTGAGCGTCGATGGCGTAGGGACGACGAATCCAGAATACTCTCCCTGTGGATCATCTGACACTGAAAACGAATAGGAAAGACCTATTTCTCGTTCAGCCCAGACAATCGCCGCTGCATATCCGGGTGCAGGCGAGAATGATGCTGGCTCTACCGTCTGACCACCTGCTACGGGCCTATGATTAATGATAAGAAACCATTCTGATGCAAAAGCACTAAAAGCCTCCTACTGGTATAATGCGAGTGGTGGTATAGCGCCGACAGACAATGCCATGATGGCACCATCCACGAGGATAGGCTGGATGCTCACTAAAGCAATTAGACCACTGATAATCACAGAGCAATGTGCCACTCACACGCTGCAGGTGCTAGTGTAGAGAGCGCCAAAATAATCACCGCAGCAACGAACGACGTGACGTAGTACGCCGAACAGCGTAAATTTATAATAGCCATGATCGATTCGATGAGGCCATACGACAAGGTGGAAATTCCATTCACTGTGCTCAATTGAATGCCTTGTGTGATACTTCGCGCAGAAAGGAGACGGAAAAATTCTTCAGACTGAAACCCATTAGGACTATCAAGGTCTTCTGGAGGGAAATACGCCAACCTGAAGCTCGGAAAGCAGTCCTTTCAGCGGAAATAGGGCAAGACTGATGATAATGATGTTGATGGACGTTACTCCAGCTCCGATGTTAGCTAGTTACCAATGAAGCAACAGGTCAGCATTAATGAGGGAGCGAAGACGAATCTTACTTAGTAAAACTTGAGATATTAGGCCAGTATTGAGGCCGGATACATCCATCGGCACCACATAATAGTGAACAACGTAACAAAACGCAAGATATGCAATGCTAATGGTGGGGGCTAGGAACAACAGCGCCCATCTCCATGCGAGAATAAGCAAGGGTTCACGTTGGACGGGATAGCTTTTTAGATCAGAAGAAATTAAAGCCATTGTAGATGTCGGGGTCTGCTCAACGTCCCGCAGGTCTTCGTTGGTGCTGTTCAGTCTTGAAACCGTCGCGGGAGGATGGTTGCAATTTTTGTCTGATTCAAGTTTGTTGATGGGGGACATCTCCACGTTTTCCGAGTCCGAGTCGGCCATGCCCATGTAAAGTTCGACGCTAAGGGACCGACTGCGCAAAGCCAGAATCTACCAGCATCGAATCTATATACATAAAGAAGGGCCCGTCAGTCTTGCGTAAAGGGTACTTCGTACGCTCGCAGTCGGCACTCGGGTGACGAAACTAATGATAACGCCGACTCAGCCACACCGCATCATGCATCATGGATGCATCCATAAATGGCAATATTCTAATATTCCTTACTCTGTGGCTGCACTACCGTCGCACGCACTTATCTGAACACTGTCGCGCCAATTGGCTTACAGTTATGTATACAACCTTAGGCTTGTCGTCGCTCGACGTGAAGTCCTCGAAGTCGACCGCGACATCTGCTAAACATTTCATCTTCAGGCACATAGACATAGCAACACCAGTGATCAAAATTCACGTTGTCATCATATCCTCCCAGTGCTGTGCTGTGCCGGATGCAAATCGCCTTGGAGTTTCAAATACTCGCGGATCAATCACTTTACAGCAAGAGGCTTTATAGCTGGCGCTGGCGTGGAGCAATCTTTGGATCTTTCCATAAAGCCTTAGAGGGTAAAAATTCTGGACAGTACAAATTGCACCCTCATACCAGTGACAGGGATCTACCATATACTTGTATGTTTTTTTTTTCAGGAACGCTATCTGAGCCAGGGCGCTCCGTTCAATGCCCATCAAGCCATATTGTGACTGTCTCCGAAATCACGGCGGAAATGGGGTGCTAGTCATGGTATGTATTGACGAAACCACATGGTGGGCTGAGCGCGGTGCACACTGCTTTTCCTGGAATTCCCATGCACTACATATGATTCACCCGCACTCAACTACCTCCTGGATCAGTTTCGTGATTAACGTGTGCACGTCCTGGGGGTCGTTCTTTCCCTCGCATAATTCATGGCATTCAAATTTTTACTATCCATTATCCTGTTGCTTCTCTCTTCCGTCCAAGCCTATCCTTGTAAGACGCGTCATAATCGTCGCCGTGTGGAATCTCGCTGATGTCGTCTCAAACAGCATGGGTCAGCCTTCCCATGAGTGTTCCAGAGTACATGTCCGACACAGTCTTCAACGGGCCGCTTGTTCCAACATTGTATGGTACACCTCCACAGTTGATCAACACAACTCTCGACCTCAACACAGCCAAGGTTGCGGTCTACTCAAGCAGCTGCGTTTTATGCAGTGGAAACTCAACCTTTGACCCCACCCTATCTACCACGTTCCAGGTGCCATTGTTTGTCTCGATGCTTCGTACCGTGCAACATTCTGATCACATGCACAGGGACTGAATTATTCATGGCCATACAATACCAACGCCTATTTCGGAAATATGAGCAGAGACACAATGAGCTTTGGAGGAATTGTGTCACTACCTCAGACAGATTTCGGTTAGTAGTTTTGGCGTATCTTGGTTATTCCATCGTTCTCTGACCGCCGATGTGGTAGGTCTCATCGAATCCGGTGGCGACAGCTCGCTCAGTTACCTGCTATATAACGGGCGACTGGGTGTCTTCCCTGATCCCGTCAACACGACTGCTGCCTCTGAGCATTTCTTATCTCGGCTATATGCTAGGAATCAACTTCTCAATCCAGTGATCGGAATAAGATTCGACCCGATAAACCCGAAGATTACAATTGGAGTATTAGACGAAAACGATTATCAGGGCAATCTGAATTGGGTACCCATCTTCACTCCAAATGCCTCGTGGTCTATCCGAAATATGTTCAACTTGGATGGTTTGAAGGGTTATAATGGCAGCTTTCTTCCCGAAAGTACCGGTACATATGGAACCATAGATTCAGGTAAGCAGGTGTCGGCATCGAGGCCTGGTCATTGACGAAATACCATCGGTCGCGCATGCCTTCCAACAGTGTACGTCGCTGTCTCTTTGCCTGGACTTACTACCTACCTCGCCGACGTGGGGTACTCTGGTCCGATCAACTACACCATCGAGTCTGACGGGATTGTCGCATACGTCTGCAACTCATCCGAGTATACTCCCTATGTGGCTCTGACTGCGACAATCAACGGTGTAGACTATCCCATCGACTCGTCAGGAAGCCTTTTGCGTACATTGTCTCCGCTCACAGAATGGGGTACTTGTTCCGTCGGATTGAATGAATGGGACTCCTCGGAACCTCACATTAATTTGGGACTGCCATTTCTGAGGAGTATTTACTTGTGAGTTAGCCCCCCTCACATAAGCAGGCTGCAGATGGTTCGGGAAAAGTGTTGCTTATTATATTGCAGGGCATATCGCTTCCCCACGGACTCATGCCCGGGGTTCTACGGTTTTGCCTTTCCTTCAGGAAACGTCAACCGTACCTCTGCGCAAATCGCACAGACACCCACTGCGACACCTACACAGAGCGCTCAGTGCCTCGTGTTTTCCAGTCCCACAGCAACACCTTCACCGAGTTTTGGAACGGTCCAGCAGATGCGGATGTCAACACAGAAGTATCAAGTCTGGGGGGAGCAGACAGAGGTCAATTTGTTTGGAGAGGAGGCTCTGGGGAACGCCATTGCGTGGAACTTGACTGGTTGGAATTAGTTTCTCTGTGTCACTGCAAAACAAATATGAGGTCATCGAATGATGGTCCCAACAGATACTGGCGGTGTAATTGGAGGTTTCAGATGTAAAATATGTATGTAGCCGCAGTGCTAGTATGCCAGTATTTTATTTGAAGATTGCTGAGTCAGCTTTCTTTGGTGAGAGAACATTACGACTCGTTCTTTGGTCCACACTCACTCGGCCCGCCAGTTCTTTCATTTGGGTTTGGTGGAGGTCATTTACCTTCTAATGTCCTTTGCACGTAGCTTTCGTGCCAATGCCGCGTGTCGTGTGCGTCTGTTGGCTTTCGCACAGACAACGTCACTGCACACGATCCCGTTACCGCCAGCAGGCCCTCTGAGCACGAGCCAATTAGTGGGCCAGAGGTCCTTTGCATCTTCAAGACTCTCCTATGCCCGCTCCTCGCCGCTCCTGTACCATCCCCGTTGGTCGAAAGGCAAGTCAAACGACCCCACCAAGGATGTCGAGCAGGAAGAGCCCGAACCAACCGAGTCGACGGAGAAAAATGGTGACCACGTGCGCTCGCAAGGTTCACAGGGCGAGGGTCCTGCAGGTTCCTCAGCTGGTTCGCTTCCCTCATCCTCGGGCGGCGACAGCGGGGATCCAGTCGACTCTCCTCCACCTCAACGGACTCCCACGCCAAGTTCAATAGCTAAACAGTCCGTCCCGGAAATATACCCACAGGTTCTTGCTCTTCCTATCGCTCGACGTCCTCTCTTCCCCGGTTTCTATAAAGCCGTTGTCATTCGTAATCCCGCAGTGGTCGCTGCCGTCAAGGAGATGATGAAACGTGGACAGCCTTACCTCGGTGCTTTCCTTCTCAAGGACGAGAATACGGACAGCGACACTATCACGGATGTCAATTCGGTGTATCCCGTTGGTGTTTTTGCTCAGGTCACAAGCGTATTCTCCGCAACCTCCGGTTCAGGCGAGGAAAAGGAGGAAGGTCTCACAGCTGTCTTGTATCCGCATAGGCGGATAAAGATCACGGAATTGCTCAAGGCTGGCGGGCATCCGCCACTCGCCAGTGTAGCTTTGGATGATACTGTTCAAACCGTGACACCGCCGGACACACCCCCACCGTCCCCTTCGCCCGAACACGCTAAAGACGAGGCGAAAATTCTTCCCGGTAAATAGTCGCCCTTGCCTCCGTTGCGATGCTAACGTAGCAACAGGTCCGGTGCAAACGTCATTCTTACACAACCATGCAATCTCAATCGTCCAAGTCGAGAACCTCCTCACCCAACCATATAATAAAGATGATCAGTATATCCGAGCATTTATGTCGGAAATTGTTTCTGTGTTCAAGGACATCGCTCAGCTTAACCCACTCTTCCGAGACCAGATTACCAACTTCTCGATCAACCAGGTCGCTTCGAATGTTTTTGACGAGCCCGACAAGCTTGCAGATTTCGCAGCGGCTGTGTCAAGTGGCGAAGTTGGTGAACTCCAGGACGTCTTGGAGAGTCTCGCTGTTGAGGATCGTCTGCGCAAGGCCCTGCTGGTGCTTAAGAAAGAGCTCATAAACGCTCAGTTGCAGAGTAAGCTGTCTCGTGACGTTGATAGCAAGATTGCGAAAAGGCAACGCGAGTACTACCTGATGGAGCAACTCAAAGGCATCAAGAAGGAGCTGGGTATGGAGTCAGACGGCAAGGATAAGCTCATCGAAAAATTCAAGGAGCGAGCTGCTGCGTTGAAAATGCCCGACGGCGTTCGGAAAGTCTTTGACGAGGAGCTGAATAAGCTCATGGGCCTGGAACCTGCGGCTTCAGAGGCAAACGTAACTCGCAACTATCTTGAATGGCTTACCCAGGCGAGTTTCTAACGCTTTCGGATTCAGTGCTACATATTCATTTCTCTTTTTAGATTCCTTGGGGCCAACATTCTCCGGAGAATTACTCGATCGGTCATGCCCAGAGGGTCCTAGACGAAGACCATTATGGCCTCAAAGACGTTAAAGATCGTATCCTCGAGTTCCTTGCCGTGGGTAAGCTTCGTGGAACAGTTGAAGGAAAGATCATCTGTTTGGTCGGTCCTCCCGGTGTCGGAAAAACCTCCATAGGCAAATCTATTGCACGTGCATTGAACAGACAATTTTTCCGGTTCTCAGTTGGTGGTTTAACCGATGTTGCCGAAATCAAAGGCCACCGAAGGACATATGTTGGTGCGCTCCCCGGAAAGATTATTCAAGCCTTGAAGAGAGTTGGTACAGAGAATCCTCTGGTTTTGATCGACGAAGTGGACAAGATTGGTAGAGGAATTAATGGAGATCCGGCGAGCGCGCTGTTGGAGATGTTGGATCCCGAACAGAACAACGGGTTCTTAGATCATTAGTGCGTGTTAGCCTCGGTTCTCTTTGACTCTTGATTTACCTAGTATATGTCAAGCATGGACGTCCCTGTCGATCTCTCTCGTGTGCTCTTTGTTTGCACAGGTGAGTGACCATGATCGTTTGTTTGCAAGGCTCGTACTCACAGCATAACATTAGCAAATACTCTCGACACGATACCCGCACCCTTGCTAGATCGAATGGAGGTTCTGGAAGTTAGTGGCTACGTTTCGGAGGAGAAGTGTGTCATCGCGGAGAAATATCTCGGTCCTCAGGCAAAGCAAGCTTCTGGCCTTAAAGACGCGGACGTCCTTCTCGACCCATCCGCAGTGGATGTACTCATCAAATATTATTGCCGTGAGAGTGGTGTGCGGAACTTGAAGAAACACATTGATAAGGTGCATTTCACATGGTGATTTTCTGTGATAGGGTCTGATTACGCTGACTCACAGATATACCGGAAAGCGGCCCTCAGACTGATTCAAGATCTTGGCGAAGACGTTTTCCCTGAACCAACCCCGACTGCCGAAGCAACAAGTGCCGAATCGAGGACGGTGGAATCCCAGGAAACTTTACTGAATGAAGTAGGTGAAGCCACCGAAACTCCTGCCCATGAATCATCGGAACGCAAAACTGTGACGACTCAGAGACGCCAACCACTGAAGGTCCCTGAAAGTATCCATGTGAGGGTCACCCCAGAGAATCTCAAGGAATACGTCGGTCCCCCGGTGTACCACAAGGATAGAATGTATGTCACTCCGCCGCCGCCGGGTGTCAGCACGGGTCTTGGCTATTTGGGTAATGGATCGGGTGCTGTCATGCCCGTAGAAGCTACGGTAAGTACATATTTTGACGTAGTACATTGTGCTTACGTACGGTTAGAGCATGCCAGGCAAAGGCGGCCTACAGTTGACCGGAAAACTAGGTGAGGTCATCCGGGAGAGCGCCCAGATTGGCTTGAGCTGGGTCAAAGCGCACGCGTATCAGCTGGGAATCACTACATCACCGGACGAGCAATTCTTGACCGATCGTGACATCCACATCCACATGCCTGAGGGGAGTATTGGTAAAGAAGGACCGAGTGCTGGAACTGCCATCTTGTCTGCCCTTGTCTCGCTCTTTACGAAAACGCGAATAAATCCTGATGTTGGTGCGTATTCGTTTAGTCATATCCCTTATCTTTTGTAACCCATGAGTCCGCCTTTGTGGTAGCCATGACTGGCGAAATCTCGCTTGTGGGCCAAGTTCTTCCCGTGGGCGGGCTGAAGGAGAAGATCCTCGCGGCACACCGAGCAGGGATTACCACCATCCTCGCGCCTGCTGCCAACCGCGCCGATATCGAGGAAAATGTTCCCGAGAGCGTCAAGACTGGGATTCGATTCGTGTACGTGGAGGACGTGAAGGAGGTGCTGCATGTGGTCTTCAAGGGCGAGGCTGTCGCTGAGCGATGGAGGGACACGCTATCTGCATGAGGATGCGCGGCCACTCACCCGCCGTGTTGCATGCTGGAATGGTCACCTCCCTCGGCCTCTCCGATGGTCACGAGATTGTATAGACAATCGTGCTCGTTCGCCGGATCACTCACGCCATAGATGCCACCGTAGACCACAGCGCCATCCTTGATTCCGTCTTTTTCATTTGCTTTCTTTATCTAACACTACACATACACCCGCAACACAAGCATGTATTATCACCATTTGCGCAATCCCAACTCACTCGCTAGTGACAACAAGAGGATTTTTGAACAGGACGTCATTTGCTGGGTCTAATGATATGCCTAGGAATTGTTTAATTCTATCCCGCAGTGCTAAACACAGGAAGTAGAAACTCAGCTAAATTTGTGCAGCTACCAGCCAGTGCATCTCGTGGCTATCCGAGCAGTCCATGTGCACGCCCTTGGCAATGCGGAACCACTCGGAGTCCTGTGACCTGTCATTGCGGAAACAGATTGAAAGATGCCATATCAATGACGTCATGAGGCTGTGGCTCTCATACCGCTCAACATTGATGACGACCACAGCCTTGGGCTCATCTCGTATCTGGGGACTGGCAATTAGCAAGGTCACGCCTGCAATGAAGTTGCATGCTGCTCGTGCCTGGGGCGAATACAACCTGACCGTGATCCAGGCCCGGGGTGGATTCGTATCGCGGTGTGAGTGGCCATGACTCTACTAGCAATACCACACCGTGATTCACAGCTCCCGATCATGATCCATCCAATACTGACGTGGGACCCTCACCATCACCGTTACGGTGTGTCGTCCCTAGAACTGCCACCTTAGAGCTAACCATGTGGTACATGTATCTCGAGAGTTTTTGATGCATTCCAGCGTCCCCGTGAATTTGTCCTTATAAACTTCGGGTTACGTGACTTGAATTTCTTTCGAGGGCATATGTGATGGCAGCCATGTCACGAACGAAAACCGACATATAACATTACAGTCGGTGAGTTTTCTGATCTTAAGAAACGCGTGAAACGAACTGGTATTCCCATCGTCTCGTCTGAGAAGCAGCTTTTCTCCGTGATGAAGCATCTCGCCTTGCTCGCCTTCGCACTCGCCGTTGTTCGAGCCGCTGCACCGACCGAACGTTCTGATTGTGATCCGCAGGGAATCGACGTTTCCAGCTGGCAGGGCGATGTCGATTGGGAAAGCGTCGCCGCAAACGGTATCAAGTTCGCCTTCGTCAAGGCCACCGAAGGGACATGTTCGATCGTTCCTCCTCTTTTTTTCCGTTCTTCTCATGTACTGAGCCGACCCCGTTCGTTTGCAGCCTACGTCTCGCCCTACTTCACATCCCAGTTCAGCGGCGCCGCGAACGTTGGGATCATTCGCGGCGCATACCATTTTGCGCATCCGGACTCGTCCACGGGTGCTGTTCAGGCAAAGTACTTGATTGACCATGGAGGTCCGTTCCCCGCGCCCTCTGTGCCTTGCCAAACGCTCACCCTTTAATAGGTGGCTGGACTGCAGACGGGATGACGCTTCCTGCAGCGCTCGACATCGAATGTCTGTCGTGACACTCTTCCTTGCCAGGAGATGCGCGTTGATCCACGGATATGTAGACAACCCCGACGGAGACGAGTGCTACGACCAGACGGTTTCCGAGATGGTCGCGTGGATCAAAGATTTTTCGGACACGTACAGGGCACACACCAGCCGGTAACGACTTTCGCTCTCGACGTTCGTATACGCTGACCCCACCCACGCACGCGTGTGTCTCTTTCGCTAGCTACCCAGGTGAATGACCCGATCGGCGTCTGCGCAGACGACGTGACTAACATCCCCAATCGCAGTCATCTACACCACCACGGGGTGGTGGACCTCCTGCACCGGGAACAGCGTTGCCTTTGGCTCGTCCAACCCCTTGTGGATTGCAGACTGGGCCGCTCATCTCGGTACCCTCCCTGCTGGATGGAAAAAGACAACCTTTTGGCAGTACAACGACACGGGCCCAAATCCGGGCGACGCCGATGTGTTTTATGGCGACTGCGACGACTTGAAGAGGTCGGTTTCTTTGCAGACGGAGGTTGTGCGTGTGAATTGACTTTTCATCCAAACCAGCATGGCATTCGGCTGGCTAGACTGACGATGGATGGTTTGGCGTATGCATATCGTCGCTCTTCCTTAGGTGTGGTACGTGTGGAAACAATACATTCAGGTGGGAGGCACCTCCAACGCCAAGGGAAAATGTCTTGATATATAAACGCGACGGGGCCATTGAAGGATCAATAAGTAATGGAAAGTGTGTAGCCGCCATGATAATGTTCGGGTGATCACAACTCGGAGGGAGGAGCATGAGCTTGTACCAAAAAAAGCGTGGTTCAGCCCGGGATCGAACCGGGAACCTTCTGTGTGTGAGACAGAAATCATAACCATTAGACCACTGAACCTGCGCGTAAGTCCATGGGGGGCTATCAAGATCACATGGGCAAAACGTCGCAGAGCGCTTTTTGAGACATGATGTATTATGGATCGTGAACATCAAACAGGAAGTACATCACTTCTTTCCCGGACCAAAAAAGTTGTGCAGTCCCCCACGCTTCGCAGCCCCACCCCTAGACTTTGCAGTGGACTTTGCCTTGGGTTTTGTAGTACCCTCTTCTTTGACCCTTGGTTTCGTCTCTTCCTCCGAGGGCACCGCGTCCGCCATTGTTTCCTTGCCTTTGCCCTTTGGTTTTGTCTCTTCCACCGTGGGTACCACATCCCCCTTCTTTCCCCTGCCTTTACCCTTTGGTTTTGTCTCTACCACCACCTCTTCCTCGACAGATTCGTACGACGAGTAATCTTCCGTTTCTATCATCACGACGTCAGACGAATATGATCGCGAGACTCTGGAACGACGCACGCATATATCCCTTGGCGTCCGTTGTCGTCCGACTTTTGACGACACGTCGTTTCTTCATCCCGTTACGGCCAACGGGGACGACCTTGCGCGGCTTCCTTTTCTTCGCGACGACAGGTATGTGATCCGATTCTTCGCCTTCGCTCGTGACAGGGGGCGCTGTCCCTTCCTTGTTAGACTCGCTGCCCTCTTCGTCTTCCTCATTCAGAGTACGTGTTGTACCGAGTCGAGACACACGATTGACTTGATCTACACGCGCGATCAGTCACGGCGCGAATCCGGTATGTAGAAAAAACGTGCCATCGTCTACATCCATCATGGCTCGCAGGCTCATCTCCGAGTCCGACGTGAGAGTACTTTTTCTTTGTATGCGTCGTTGACCGAGCTTACGGACTTGGGTATCACTATCGTCATCCTCGTCTGAATCGATGGGGACGGCCCCCTTCCTGATGGATGGACCGCTTGGTTTGGCTCTCGCCCAGAGCGACTCGGGGTCTGATTCAGGACCCGAGTCTGTGACAGGTTTTCGTTTCATCCCCCGCTAGACATGGCTTAGTGATACCGTTGAAAGAAGACAGTATGAAGAGCACCTGTTTTGCATCACCAGTGGCACTGATTCGTTCGGGCTTGGAGATCGACACTGATGGCTTTGTCGATTCAAGTCCCGGCCTTGAGCTCAGGGAGGCTTTGCTTGAGATAACGGTCGACTCGGGCTCTGGCTTGGGTTTCTTGTCTTCCCTCGGCTTTTGCGCGATCGACTCCTCTTTCGTCTTTGCTTTGCCCCAGTCAAGCTTGCCCGAAGGCTTCGGTTTTTCTTTAGAGTCAACTTTAAGCAGTGTCGTGGAAACGCCTTCTTTCGTATCCAAATAGTTCTTGCCTTTCGTAGCCTGTCGTTCGATCTTTACCGGGACGGTCTCTTTGGGTGCCGTCTTGACAGGAATATCCAAGGTCGTCTTGGACGAGGACGCCGCACTCTTGTGAGAGAGGCCAGATTTAAGCTACAACACCATCAGCAATACACCCAGACCTGTTCGCACCACCCAACCTTGACATGAGCACCCGTAAGTTTCCCTACGACAGCAAATGATGCCGCTCCACCTCGCACGTCCGCCTGGCGCACACCAAAGCTGGGGGTGCACACGATACCCGGGTCCTGCCCTCCCCTTTGTCAACCGCGCCGCCGTGGCGAAGAAAGACGCGTACGTACCCCGAGCCGCGACGGCGATAGGCTGTATATATGCACCGAATGCACGCGCAAAAACCGGGACGTCGTCTCTAAACGGGCAGTGCGTCGGAACGAGGGGGTCGAGTCAGACACGTGGTGAACGAGACACGTACGCTCGAGCGCGCGCGCGTCCACGAGCAGGACCCTGCACTGGCACACGACGTCTTCCCGCTCTCGGTCCTCCTCGAACGCGAGATCCAAGTCCATGGCGTGCGTGGACGGTGACAGGGCCTGGTGGTGGGCGGGCACCTCTCCGGAGACGAGGTAGGTCGGTACGGCCGGGGTGTCCGTATCGCGTACGGCGTCGTAGTAACGTTGTAGCTCGCTTTGCAAACGAGGTCAACGAGCGAACGAGGGCGCAGATGGTGCAAGAGGAAACGCACTTTTTCGCGTCGTTGACATGAATCCCGAGCTGACGACTGAGCGACCGGAAGGTGACCTGTGTAAGGCGTGGTAGATGACTCGTCGGACGCGATGAAGCGAGAGCCTACGATGTTGCGGTTGACGAAAAGTTCCTTGTCGAGCAAGTCTTTCGCTTTTCTCGTCGTCATCGTGAGTCGAGGCAAACGAGTTGTGTCAAACACGCGTCTGTGGCGTCGTATATACGTCCGGTCGGTGATTTCAAAGCGTAAAAACTCGCTACAACGCTCAAGACACCCCGACGACGCTCGCAGATCCGTTACTTGCCACCCACCCCAGATCACGCCCAGAAATTACGTCCAAGAACCGCTTCCACCGCTCGTCCGCCGTCTTTACCACCTCCAACTCATCCAGCTGTGCCTGCGTCGGCCGGTGCGCATGGAGAACGACCAGATACTCAGACAGGTCGTCCAGTTGCCTGAACTCCAGCCTGTTATCACCCGGTTTCACCAACGACGATAGGTCGACACATTGATCGGGGGTTAGCTATACAAACCGAATCAGGTTTCACGGTGGAATGACGATCTGAAGCACGAACGAAGAGCGGGGGTGAAAGTGTGATGATAGTACGTCTCTTGTCATCCTTCATGTGTAAGGACAATCGGTTCGAGGACGGCCAAGAGCACGGTGACTGTGATGTAAACGCTACCACGTCAAGTTTCTCGTCCTTCGGTTTGATAGCGTCAAAGAGTCCCGGGAGGTGATAACATCCCAGCGAGATGCAGACTCCTTGTGATGCATCCCTACACGACAACAGAACGTCAAGTGCGCTCAACGCTCAAATAACTTGTCACGTACGATGGATGTGCTTTCCTATTTACCCACTTGACTATTTTGGAGAAAATGATGTCGCTCAGAGCAATATCAATCGTATGGGTATGCGTGAATGGCTTTCCAAGAGTACTATGAATAACGGCCATTTTGCCATCGAATCGCCGTCGATTCGTGTCTATTGCCGAATGCTGGGGTTGACCGGACGGTCTTTGCGATATTCTGAAATCCAAATTCAAAGGCGGTTCTATAATAAGGGGAAGAGCGGGACCCGGAAGTTCGAACACCAGGGGTATTTGGGAAGGACTCGGTTCTGTCTTGCAAGGCGCTGCTGGTGGAGGGCTGCTGGGGGCAGACTCTGAAATGCTCATATCTTTTGATTCGAACCCTTCCGACACGGCTGGGGGGAACGAAGGAGGGGAGATGCAATTTTGACCGTTGGACAACGAACGTTCGACCGTGAAGGGACTCCGATGAGTTTGCGGTTCGATAAAAACATGCACAGGGGCAGAAACTGATTCCAACTCTGGTAATGGCAAGTCCTCAGGGCGTAAACCTTTCTCCGTATTTCCAGAATCGGATTGACCCTGTGGTAGAGTTTGTTCATCAACGTTGGTCTTGATGGAAAGGACCTGAGGGTTGTACTCGCGCTTTTCTCCTAATGGTTCAGAAGAAGTTGGTGTAGGCGCCGAGATTTCAGTGTTCACTCCCTGAGTATCATCGACAGTCATGCGGCGTGGTAAGCGGCGTGAGGGTACCATGCGAGCCGACTTCTTCTTCGGGGTTGGAGGCTGTCCTGGAACGTTGGGTGCATCGGACACAAGCACCGACAAAGGCTCACCAGCCGTGGATGCCGGTGCACCAGGGTCTTGATCCGCCATCACGGAACTCTGAATTGACTTGAGCCAATCAAGATCGCGAGCTACGAGCTCTTCAGAGAGCTCGGCCGCCCTCCGTGCACGCTTGGGTTGAGGCTTGGAAAGTACCGTTGATGAAATAGGGGAGTTTTCATTCGGTGAAGTATCCATATTCGAAACAGGTGGAACGAAAGACGAAATGGCTTCGACGCCGTCCAAAGGCGTTGCTTCAGAGGAGATACTTGCTCGAGGTGGAACTGCATGCATGAACCCGTCGGAAACCCGTCCCACGGCGCTCGGATATGCCAAGGAAACTGGGGGACGTGTCACAGACGATTGGGAGTCGGGCACGGGGGGCATCATGGGGGGTGCACCAACCGGAGAGACGACTGTGGGAAGCGAACTGGTGGGTAGAAATTCAAGACGGTAATTATCGAGTGTGAATCTGGGGAACTGGGAGTTGCCGAAGAACCTACTTGACAGGAACAACTTCATTTTGCGGATTGGTGGAGGTGGTACTCGTTGGGGCTCTGGACAGGGACAGCCTTGGATCGAGAATGACGCGCTGTAGTCTTGCTAGAAAGGCGTGATTAAGAGGGTAGGGGCGCAGTAGAAACCAGCTAACGTTGAAGTTCAGATTCGGAAAACAAATGTCTGAATGGCATTACTGCTTGGACAAGCTGCCTGAGATGTTCAGCGAGCTCTGCAATGGCCGGGTGACGGACGAATGTGTTCGTGAAAGTCAACAACGCAATCTTGAATCATTGATATCCGTCAATAATATGCCTCGAGGCAGAAGAAGGGATTTCACCTCGAGAAGCTCGACAATCTGTTGAATAGAGCGATCGTATGGCACGGGTGATTCGTGAGGCGACGACATCTCACCTTGGGTTGAGCAGCAGCATAGTAAGCTCTCTCGGAGCGTAACCAGGCAGCGAGTTTTCGAACGGTGTTCACGAACTCCTTGATATCGCCCGACGCAAGCTTCTGGGCGAAGACTGGGAAGATCTTTTCATTTGAGCTGATAGCGTCGTTATGGGCTGCTTTCATGGCCTCCAAGTTGGAATTGGGGTTCTGAGAAGGAACCTCTTTAAGAAAGCAAATTAGACGAATAGCGTTCAACGAGAGTGTTCAACAACGGCTACTACCTTGGACAGGGTCGTGCATGAGGCTCGGAACTTTTGGTGTGGACGGTAATTAGCCAAACTCTTCATGCGGTTGATTCTATCCATGACTCTGTTTTTCTATTAATACATATCGTTTGTCTCTGCAACACGCTGGAAGCAGCGGGATGGTCTACGGTAACGTTAACTCGAGGGTCGAGCCGGCGTCGTATTGGCGATTACCGAGGTCGAAGTTGTGTTCCTCCGGCCACAAGATGTCGTTTCAAGTATTGCGGGGGCCCTTGGATTCCTTGAAGCATGTTGAATCAGCCAAGTCCACCTTCTTTTGCGAGCATCAATCGCATGGACCGAATACTTAGGCAACCTCCCGGACACCACGCGCGGAACAACTCTGCATGGTATTTGATGGCGGAATATGACATTCTTCCCTTAAATCCTTTGTATTCGACATAGCATCTATCTACATTGAAATATCCGGTTTCGTACGAAAGTCGGACAATTTGCTTGTCGGATACTTGCGCCGGGAATTGGTTCATAACCATTCGACCGTCGCTGGCGGCTTGGAGGAAATGTCGTACGTGACACGATTCACGCCCTTCACTTCGTTGGTAATACGCGAGGAAATTCGTTTCAGGATCTCCGCCGGGAAAACATACCTGTGCACCGACGGACCATTGTCGTGTTATAGACCGTGTAATGGACACAACTCACCAATCGGCCGTCATGAAATCCTCGGTCTGCACTGCACGAAGTGCAATTACCTAGATCAAACATCAGATCATGCACACAGACAGGACGGAAAGAGGCTTGCTTGTTCATATGTCCGCTTGTCGCCCATCACCCCGACCGCCTTGACGGGGAGGAGAACTGCGAATGCCTGGCTGATGTGATTGTAAAGATTTGCTTTGCGAATCTCTTCAATGTAAATGTGATCGGCCAGCTGCAGTATCTTTATTTGTTCACGGGTGACAGGGCCGAGGATTCGGATGGCAAGGCCAGGACCTGGGAATGGGTGGCGCTGGACCAGTGGGGCAGGGATGGACAACAGTCGGCCCAATGCTCGAACTTCATCTGTCCCAGACGACAATCAAGTTGCCGCATCTCGTAATCGTAGCAAGGAACACCCACCTTTGAATAGCTCACGCAAGGGCTCGATAAGTTTCAGCTTCATATCCTTGAGTAACCCGCCGACATTATGGTGCGTCTTAATCGTGGCACTTGGTCCTTTGAAGCTGATGCTCTCGATGACGTCCGGGTAGAGTGTGCCTTGCAGCAGCCACTCAACTCGGCCTTTAGCCTCGGCTCCTTGTCTTTCTTCTTCTTCGACTCCTGCTTCGATCTTGGTGGCTTCCTCTTCGAAGACATTGATGAAGGTGTTACCAATGATCTTGCGTTTCTGTTCCGGATCTTCAACGCCTTCGAGGCGAGACAGGAAAAGATCAGATGCATCGACAACCGTAAGATTGACACCAAGATCTCTTTTGAGCATCTCGTCAACCTGTTTAGCTTCGTTAAGACGAAGCACACCGTTGTCGACCATAATCGCATGGAATCTAGATAGGTGAGTCAGCTTGCTGATCGGGGATCTCCATGCTGCTTACCGATCACCGATAGCCTCATGCATAAGCTTAGCTGCGACGGTACTATCAACGCCTCCGCTCACCGCACCGATCACACGTCCCTTGTTTCCGCAGATATCTCTTATGCGTGATATCTCCTTTCCAATGAACTCTTCCTGAAAGGGAGAAACATTAGTGCCGATGGATGGCGAAGCGTGATGGAACTTGCCATTGTCCAGTTTGCCTTGCATCCGCAGATGCTGAGGATAAAGCTAGAGATGACTGCTTTGCCTTTAGGGCTATGTGTGACCTCGGGATGGAACTGGATGCCGTAGATTGGCCTCGTGTCGTGAGCTATGGCAGCAAACGGAGCGGTGTGTGTTTGACCGATGACATGGAATTCTTTGGGAAGATCATGGAGTTGATCTCCATGGGACATCCAAACCTGCCAAGCAAAAGCCGCGTTGCAGTACTGCCATGCTAAAAAAGAGAGAGAGATCCACCTGCATTTCATCACCTAAACCCTCGAAGAGCGCATCGACAGAGCCCTGACCGAATCGGGTAATCTGGACGACTGCATGTCCGTACTCGCGATGATCGCATTTTTCAACCTGACCTTTGAGGTTCCATGCGATTTCCTGTGGAAACTGGCATAAGAGGTTGGTGACCCGGTCGGGACCTACAGACCTGCAACCCATAGCAGATCCCGAGAATTGGGATGCCGAGCTCGAAAATGGCAGGATCTGCGTGTGGCGCGTCGGAGTCGTACACCGAGTATGGTGATCCGGAGAGAATGATGCCTGAAGTCCCTCGGTGGTCACCCCACTGCGGACGTCGGAGGAAAGGCATAGCGCACCTTTGGGGTTGAAATGGATGTCTTTGAGGAGGGTCGTACAAGGCATCAATTCGGCGTAGACATTCAATTCACGACATCTCCGCGTGATGAGATGGCTGTACTGTGGAAGCGATAGTGGATGGATAACAAGATTGGCGTCCGGTCACAACCGAGAAAGATAGAGGGTTTCAGACCTGTGATCCAAAATCTAGGATCAAGACTGTGTCGAATTGGTCGTGAATTTCCGCCATTCGGTGGGCTTGCTATTCGGTAGTGGGAGGGGAAGGATGGTATCCGAGTGGCCCAAGCGATGATAGTGTAGTGCATTATGTAAGTGTAGCAGCCAGCCAGTCCTTTAGTACTCACGTGGACGCGGCTGTATCAATAAGTACTGCTGGACCAGATAACGACGATCGGCGAACACGCAGCCAACGTTCTGAGAAGCACGTCGGCAACCCCTTCACAATGCCATGGACGATGTGAACCCTTCTGAGGATACCTGATCAAGCCGCTACAATTCTCTGCATAGTCATGAGCGCTCAACATACGACGGAAAAAGATCTCAACCAGGCCCAGCGGCTTGCCCTCATGCCGGATGCAGTAAACGGTTCTCCTGGGGCAAAGGACGCACCTCAGGTTCCTGCAGTAGGAGTAGACGTCCCAGCTCAACTCGCGGCCTGTTTCAACCTGTCTGTGTGCTGTGACGGTACCACTGCCACTGCTGTCCTATAATAGTTGTGCAAAATGTTTCATGGCTCAAAACTTGTATGCTCATTGAAGAGACAGTCAGTTTCAACAAGTTGCAGGTAACCATCGCAGCGTTGCTTACCTAATTATATGTCTTTTGGATTGTCACCTCAACGTGTTAACGCGTAACGCTCATCATTGCCCTTGGCTGTATCATTACTTCTCGTCTCTTTGTTGATTATGGGTAAGTTATTGGCCTAGATTTCTCTTAGCAGAACACTCTTTGATACTTCTTTGCAAGGTATTCCGAAGGTGCGTCCTTGTCCATGCTTACCCGCACCGGTAATCAAGGTTCTCACATGGATCCAGTTCTTCCGCTACATTTCGTGAGCTGTTCAGGTTGCAATGAATAGGTTCTATGGTCTGAAGGAGTTTCTAGCGAGCGTTACCCGTTAACGTCTCAACTCATTCAGGAAAACAAGATTCCAGAATTCGGTGATGACACGTGAGCCCATCCAAATTGCATTACTCGCTAACGTGTTGCCCAGATAACTTATACCTCGACTTCAATGGGATCATACACAACTGTACGACTTCGACCTGTCAGCCTGCTCGCTAACATCCAAGCATCTACCCATAGGCTCGCATCCCAACGACGAAGATGCACATTTTCGAATGTCCGAAGAACAAATATTCACATCTATATTCGCATATGTGGACCATCTCTTTGGAAAGATAAAACCAAAGAGGCTGTTTTTCATGGCCGTGGACGGCGTTGCCCCGCGAGCCAAGATGAATCAACAACGTAGTCGTCGTTTCCGCACGGCAAAAGAAGCGAAGGAGGTTCGTGAGATGGCAGAGGAAAAGGGGGAGGAGCTCCCTGCAGAGAAAGCATTCGATAGTAACTGCATCACACCGGGTGCGCAAACCCTGTTCTCATCCTTCAGTTCTGACATTTTCTAGGAACCGTCTTTATGACGAAGTTATCGGAGCAATTGCGTTATTTTGTGAATAAGAAAATAACTGAAGATGCGAACTGGAGAGATATCCAAGTCGTACTCTCAGGCCATGAGGTCCCTGGTGAGGGAGAGCACAAGATCATGGAATACATTCGCCTGTCACGCGCTCAACCCGACCACAATCCCAACATCCGACACTGTTTGTATGGTCTTGACGCCGACCTGATCATGCTTGGTTTGCTCAGTCACGACCCCCATTTTTGCCTCCTTCGGGAAGAGGTCAAGTTTGGGCCATCCAAGAAAAAGAGTAGCAAGTACGTTGGTCTTTCATTTTTGTTACTTACTTTCTGATGATACATGCAGCCTAGAGTCAACAAATTTCTACCTTCTCCATCTTTCCTTGATGCGCGAATATCTAAACTTAGAATTCCGCGATATTGAACCCGTTCTACCGTTCAATTATAGTCTAGAGCGCGTCATAGACGACTTCATCCTTCTTGCCGTATTCGTCGGGAATGACTTCTTACCCAACCTTCCCGACTTACACATCCACGAGAATGGCCTGGAAAGACTATTCGACGTATACAAGAAGGTTTTGCCTTCACTTGGTGGGGCTTGTATTAAACCCTGTGGAAGTCCTTGTTCATGTGTCTTCCAGATGGCTATATCAACGAGGATGGTACAATCAACATGAAGCGTCTCCAGGTGGTACTCGACGAGATGAGGAACTGGGAGCGTGGCATTTTCGAGAGAGTATATGCCGACACCAACTGGTTCAAGGGCAAGCAAAGCAAGCACGTGCGCGATGCAGAGGTGGCACGCAAACGCACCGGACTAGGTTTGTTGTATTTCATGAATCACTACTCCGGACATTGACTATAGTATCCTTTTGTGTCAGTTTTAACAAGGGCGCAGCGGGAAATATTCGACAAGGTGAAGACATTTGTGATGGTCAATCGAGGGAAGCGACCGAGTGTCAGTACAACACTCGCCATGCCAAATACCTTTCGTGCTAGAGATCGCAGTTTTATTTCAACTCTCAGTACCGATCTGCGTCTGTCTATAACCTGGGATGAATATGACGAAAAGGACCAGAACCTTGTCACGTTGCGCCTCCCAGGAGCAACGGAAGAGCCCGTATCTGAACCTGCAGTTGAACCCGCTGGTGGAGGTGAAGATGATGAACAATGGGAAGATGTTTCGAATGAGGACGAGGACGAGGAGAGTTTATTGGCTGTCAATCGTGTGCTGAGGAAGTATGAGAAGGCACCCGTCAAGGACGACGATGAAGGTGGGGGATTTGATGATCGACACGAGAGATCCATCAACGACAAGATGGATGAATGGAAGCAAGGTTACTACATGGCAAGTCGCAACAGTTCGTTCGCAGGCTGCTGAACTCATGGCTGTTTTGTGAATAGGAAAAGTTGCACCTATCATATGATGACCCGGAGCAAATGAATGCCTTAATATTCAGGTATGCCGAAGGCCTGCAGTGGGTAATGCATTATTATTATGGTGGCGTTGCCTCTTGGGGTTGGTTCTACAATTACCATTATGCACCTCGTATCTCTGGTAAGCCCGTCACTTATTCCCGTCGGTGTCGCCATTCATCTGTTGGAAAGATCTACTCGGCTTGGGCGACATGGAGTTCAAGTTCGAGCTCGGGAAACCCTTCCGTCCATTCGAGCAGCTGATGGGTGTCTTACCCTCAGCAAGCAAGGACCTCATACCACGTGCATACCAGGTGACCCGTATCTTGTCCCCAGTGGCGACGATTCTTACGGCAGAACTTTAGGATTTAATGTACGATCCAAACTCTCCCATCCTAGATTTTTATCCTCTTGAGTTTGAGCAAGATTTAAACGGGAAGAAGCAAGAATGGGAAGCAGTCGTCAAAATCCCTTTCATCAATGAAGATAGGTTACTTAAAGCCATGGCATGTGCGTGTATTCACCATTCTATCTGCGTAACGCATGCCAATCTTGTCCACCTCTAGCTCGCGAACATCGCCTGACTGCAGAAGAGAAACGTCGCAATACCTTCGGGACGAGCACCAAGTTTTCGTTCAGTACCGAAGAGCCGACCGTATACCCATCCTCTTTGCCGAACTTCTTCCCCCCTATATATCGTTGCACTTGTGTGATGGAACCTTTTGACCTTCCTACTCTGGATGCCCTTCATCTCGTCTCCGGTCTATGTGATGGCGTATCTCTTGGTGCAGAAGCACTTGCTGGATTTCCATCCCTCGACACGCTACCGTACACTCCCTCGCTTGGAGTCCATGGCGTGAATGTTCATGGATCGGAAAGTCGCAACAAATCGATGATAGTACATATTCAAAATCCACATGAAGGTCGCAAATCAGAGGACATTGCGAAGGAGATGGTCGGCAAACGTACCTTCATCGGTTGGCCCTTCCTGCAAGAAGGACGCGTCGTTGCTGTTTCTGATTCACTGTTCAAATACGAAGAGATGGTCGTTATACCAGGGAACCCTGCCAAGATCGTTGCCAACCCACACTCATCACAAGGTCTTAGTCATTGGAAGGCCAAGGCAGAACGGATTGAGCAGATGTATTCAAAGAAGTGTGGCGTTATCACTGGCGATGTAGAGGTGCTCGTTCATGTGCAACCCTTGAAAGGTGAGCTTGTTCTGTATGCGCTAGACTAGGACCCTCACAAGCGCAACAGGCATGAAACGGCTGGAAACGGGAGCCTTTGTGAAGGATTATGAAGGATCCGACAAGGAGATCGAGCAGGCAGTTCAAATGGCGATCTCACAAGTGGCATCCGAGGATCCACGTTTCCTCGAGAAGGAACCACCACCATTGTCTGAGGAGTTTCCTGATGGCTGCAAGATCTTTTTCCTTGGTGAACATGCGTACGGTGTCGCAGCCCAGGTGGCGAATACCACCAGGGACACGCTTTCTGTTATTCTTGCTGTACGTTTTATCGTGTCATGGTGTGGTTACATTGGCTTACAGGTCGCAAATAGTTTTTCCCCTCGGACAAGACGGAGAACGACAAGTTCAAAGGGATGGTGCAGAATCGTGTTTCTCAACATTACTATCCTTCATTCAAAGCTGCCGGCATGCTCCAAATCTCCGGCAGAGCTCTGTCGAGGATCACATCTAGTTTCATGGTCTTGACCAGTGACTCTTCCAAGAACAACCTGGGGCTTAGTCTCAAGTTTGAAGCGAAAAGCTTGAAGGTCATTGACTATTCTCGAAAGGACGGTCGACACTGGGAGTTTAGTGAAAGAACGATCGATTTGATACGGGAATACAAGGCAATGTTCCCCATACCAGAGTCCGACTTGCTTCGCTTACAGTAGCATTTTCAGGAAGAGTTTCCAGAGGTATTTCAAGTTCTTGACCAAGATGGCGATGGTGACAAACCTGCTTAATCTCCTTTTGTATACTCACGTACCCTCGAAGATATGATCCGTGCCTCTGACATTTTCGGCGACAATGCGGACGCTGGTGTCAGAGAGGTTAAGAGTTGGCTTAAATCCAGGGGCGTTCGCGAATTCGAGCCCGTTTCTCTCTACTCTGATCAGCTCACGAAAGAAACCGTGCAAGAAATTGAAGCGTTCGCAGACACCATCAACAAAAACAGATCGAGCGCTGCAATCAAGAAGGCGATGGTCAAGAACATCCCAAGACACGCTGTCCTCAAGCCTGCGCATGCAATCTATAGGCTACAAAACCAGCATTTCACACTCGGTGATCGCGTGACGATGGTGCAAGATTCTGGGGGGGTGCCATTGTCGGTAAAGGGCGTCGTGATCGGACTCAGCTCGAAATCGATGGACATTGTCTGGGACGTTCCCTTCATGGCCGGTGTTACGCTTGGTGATAGGTGCTTCAGAGTCTTCCTTTTTTGATCGCGAGCGGGCCCTGATTGAGCGCTTTGTCAGGTGTTCCCAGTACCGTGGATCGACAGTCCAGTTCAACTCGTGTTTGAACTTGAGTAACCCGCAGTTTATAGCTTCGACGCAGCCGACGTCGGCACCTCCACCTCGCCCGAACGTCCCTTTTAAACCTCGTCCCGGTCCATACCCAGCTATCCGCCCTCCTCCCGGTCAGGCGGCCGCATCTGGATTCCGACCATCTGGACAAAGGCATGCTTTTTACGTTCGTCTTAGATAGCGTCACTCAGTATAGATGTAGACAATCATCTACGCCCGTGTCTATCATGGCGAACCCCAACCGAGGACGTGGCACTGGCTTTTCGGACGGACGGACACCCCAGTCGAGGGAGTCGTACGCTGCGGTGGGTGGCGGTGGTTTGGTTTCCGCACGGTCGACGTCCGGGCCAACACCCATCTCGAACCACCTGTCGGGTGGATATGGCAGGCGAGGTGACACGACACATGGACGCGAAAGAGGGTCGATGAATGGACGCGACGTAGCAGCCACGGGCATCCAGCAAGCCGCTCTGGATCATGGCGAACGTGACCGCGAAGAGGCGGACGTGAGCAGCCGCTCTCATCATCCGCCTGTACGTGGTCGGGGTGTACCTCTGAGGGGAAACGTGCATAGTACGCGCGGGAGGGGTTTTCTTCCGTCGATGGATCGTGGACGCGGGCGCGGGGGATTTAGGGGACGTGGAAGGGGTCTTGTTGGTGGTCCCCAAGAGGTCGTGCCATCGTAGCACAGAGGTTTAGCTCTTCCGTAACACTTTTGTTTGCCATGAACACATTTACAATGCTATGTAACGCATTCCCGGGGGTTGATATCAGCACATGGCTGCTTCTCTACCCATTCCTGTGTACACAAACCTCGAGCAAGTATATCAGAATCTCGGCACTTCATTGAAACATGCGTATGTTTCCAGTCCAAGGACAGCACGAGGATTAACTGTTTCCGCAGCGAACGCTGGGACAATCTAGTCCGCGAGTTCAAGACAAAATTTGGACGATACCCGGCCTACATCGCCCGTGCTCCCGGTCGTATCAAGTGCGTCCAGTCCATCTCGACACTTGCTTTGGTGACCCGCTCATACCCATCCGCAGTCTCATAGGTAGATCCGAGCCCTCATTTCGTTTGGGCTGCCGATATTGATCATCGACTCTCCCCCAAGGCGAACACATTGACTATTCGCTGTTCGGCGTGTTTCCCACCGCGATCGAACACGATATCCTGATTGCCTGTGCGCCGAGGACTGCCAACGTGAACGGCCATGCACCCGGGCATGTCGTTGCTGAGAATCTGCACCACAAGTATCCGCGTCGGGTCTTTGCGCCCGTCCGCCAGCCCTTCGCGGTAGGACCCGGACCATCGCTCGAGGCCGCGGCGGACGTCACGGACGCTGTCCGTATCGATTCATGGCATCTCGACATCCACACGGCACCGCTCGGATGGGAAGGCTACGTGAAAGCGGGGTACTATGTCCGTTCAGAATCACCCTCGTACTTCCCCAGCGAAGATGGCTGACATGCGACGTTCACCTGGTAGGGCGTGTTGAACCACTACTTTGACCCCGAGTCGAAGGGTCTCGAGGCGTCGCCTCTCCCTGTGGATTTACTCGTGACGGGGACCGTTCCCGCTGGGTCGGGCCTGTCGTCGAGTGCGGCGATGGTTGTGTCGTCTACGCTGGCGTTCTTGGCCGTTAACGGGATTCTCGAAGATCCTAGCGTCGCACCGACCAAGGGCGCGCTTGTACAGATGGCCGTCGAGAACGAGAAACGTGTCGGTACGTGTGACGGGTTTATATCATCACCATCGATATCATCATCCTCAACATGATCCAGGCGTCAACAGTGGGGGGTTTGTACCACGACATTTCATGCATTTACATTCCATGCTCATGTTCGTCTTAGAATGGATCAAGCGGCGTCTGTGATGTCCGTCGCAGGCACTGCACTCTATGTTTCCTTCTTTCCAAGACTCAATGCTGAAATGATACTTCTGCCTGGCCCTCGACCAGGGCAGTCTTCCGATCGATCTGCAACCCTGGTCTGTGCAAACTCGCTCGTCGTATCGGACAAGGCGGTACATGCAAAATACCAGTACAATCTCCGCGTGGTCGAATCGCTCGGCGCTGCACGCGTGCTTGCGGTACGTCTTGGTGTTGCTGTGGGTCCGAAGGAACGGATCACGCTGAGAGAGGTCATGGCGCGATTTACGGGCGAGCTAGAGGATCAGACGGAAGAAGACGTGGACAGGGTGAAAGAAGGGCTGGAGAGAATGGTACAAGCAGTCGAGTGTTTGAGACCAGACGGCGCTGGGGATGGAGAACTTGGCGTGACGTTGGAGACGATGATCGAGTGGTCGGGTATAAGTGAGGCGCTCTTCAGAGAGGTATACCTATCCTGGGTTGAAGGTTAGCGGGCTGTTTGTTACCCTGCGTTCGATGGGAAAGTTGACCACTGCACAGTCGAGGCGACGTACTTTCAATTGTACAAGCGTGCCAAGCACTGCTATTCCGAGGCGCTACGGGTGCTCCGATTTCGCGACGTGTGTCTGGAAGCGGAGAGGTCACCCGAAACTTATCAAGGCACCTCCGTGTTCCTGGCCCTTGGAAAGCTGATGAACGAGTCTCAAGAAAGCTGTGCAAAGCTGTATGAGTGCACCTGCCCGGAAGTTGACGAACTCACTCAGCTCGCTCTGGCGGCCGGGGCCTATGGGAGCCGCGTCACAGGGGCGGGTTGGGGTGGGTGTACGGTGTCGTTGGTGGACGAAGCTCAGGTCGACACGTTTATTGCCAAGATCAAGTCGGGCTACGGGCCGTATCGGAGTCTCGAAGGAGACTCGTTGCAGGAGGCTATTTTTGCGACAAAACCCAGTAGTGGAGTCTGTGGTAGGTCGATCCGCTGATCGGTTTCCTTTTCATTGCTCTAATAGTCCGGTTGCAGTATATAAATTTACGGGATGATGAACGGAAACATGTGACGGTCCTCGTGCGGCATGAATGTACCTTACAGTACTAAGTTGTACTAAGATAAGATAAGCAAATGATGAATCGCCGAGTGGGACAATACTGCGGGCAAACGTTACCGACTCGGGAGGTCGACTCAGAGTTCGTTCACCACCAACGCAGAAATGTCTGACCCGTACAATCCCGTCTTGCTCTCGCTTCCCGGATCGCTCACGCCGGCGTTGGCAGTCGAGGTAAGGATGCGGTACTGTGGGAATGTCGCACACGTTCAACTACCCTTTACTTCTACCACTACTAGGTCCTGCCCCATGGCGTCACCATCCATAGGATCATCGTCCAAGTAAATGGCAAGGTATGTATACAACAAATGATAGTGCACCGGGATACTCCTCGTGTCCCCCTACGTAGACACACGATATCGTGGTCGGTCCGGAGGACCCCAAGGATCACGACTCGGTTAAGTACACCAACACTATCATCGGGCGGTACGCCAATCGTGTTCCTGTCGGGACGCATGTCGTCGAAAAGAATGGCATCACCTCCTCTTTTGAAGCGCTCGCGAACGGTACGTTCCAAATCGTCTGGGCGCTGTTCTGCTGACCTCCCAAACGCCCTGTTGTGCGTATCTTTCGATCAGAGAGCCCCCAGGTATCCCTCCACGGTGGCCCGACGGGGTTTGACATGGGTCACTGGAAGACGCTGGGGAGGCTGGACGATGCGACGCTCTTCACCAGGGCGGAGCTACGGTCGATCGCGGCGAGGACAGACGCAAGCGCAGCAATCTTTTCGTTTACGTCCCCAGATGGCGATCAGGGATACAGCGGCACGCTCTATCTGGAGACGCTCGTCGTGCTGTTGCCGCCGGTCAAGTTGGTGCCCTCGGCTGCCTCGCAGCACCAGCTGGGAAGCATCGTCATCGTTTACAGAGCGAAGCTGGTCGACGTACCGGAGGGCCAGAAGACGGTGGTACCGATCAACTTGACGCAGGTATGTCTGTGTCTGCGATTGTGGATCATGGCGCGCATTTTGTGTTGTCGTTCTCAGCACTGGGGGTTCAACCTCGATGCGAGCTTGAAAGAGAACGAAGAAACGCTCAAGATATTGAACCATGACTTGACTATCAGGGTGTGATTTACTCTCTTGTTCGCTCGAAATGATGTCCTTGATCACTTGTTTTCCAGGCTAGTCACATTGCTGAGCTACATCACAACTCGTTGCCTAGTGGACGATACATTCCAGTCGCCGAGGCTGACAGGAGCAGTGGCGCACACATTCATGAAAATAAGCGTATCGGCGACCTGTTTCCAGGGATCGGCTATGGTGTGTCCCATCCACTGCGACCGGCACCCACCTTATATCTATATGTACACAGATGATTACTATCTACTGAGTCCTCGATCTGATCTTAAGGTCGCCTCCCCTCACCGGATCGCCCTCTCTGAGTTCCCGGACTCGCTTAATCTCGTCAACGATGTGTTGACTATCCGAAACGAGCCCGTCTTGAAGCTCTCCTCGGATAAGTCTGGTCTTGCTGTTGAATTTGACTCGAACCGTACGTCCGTCCGTTTTTACAATCGTTTGGATCCTTCCGACTTTCTCCCCTATTTCGTTATTGTTGTTCTGACTCCTAGAGGCCGGCTTGATGTTTTACACGAACAACCACGCCGACGTCAAGGGGTATAAAAAGAAGATTCACGGTGGCACCGGCCTTCAAGGAGACGGTTACGTTTCGCATTGTACGTCATTTCTTGAGGGTGCATGTGAGGTTTGCTGATGAGCCACTCTGGCTCAGCGGCTGCGTTTATCGAGTTCCACGAGGCAAGTGTCGTCCCAGTGGCGACAAACACTTCGTTGTTGACAATATCACAGCCGTTGTCGGCTTTTCTGTACCCAACCAGCACGGGCACCGACACGTTGCTAACCTCCGACGAAATCTACAACAACTATGTCCGGGCAGACATTGTCACTCGACCGAGCGAGACGATCGAATGATGGTTAGGGTGGCGTCGTTGAGGGTGATTTCATTCGGTGTATTTGTAGCATGTATGTAAATTTATATGTAAAATTTGAAGGCTCCTTGTACTTTGAGGATGCCGTCTGTCAACCGCCCTTGTGCAGGCATTTTCGCATTCTACATGGTCGACAAAATCGATCAATTTCGGACTTGTGACCTCGATAAACGCTGCATGTATATGTCATTCACACGGGATTCCTATTTTTAGCTTTCTCTCACCGTTGTGGAAGCATGTGTTCCACTCAAAGTACGTATCGAAAGTCGCGATTCTGGCGGTCCGTCAAATCCATGAATTCCTTGTCAAGGTTGCCGTTAGCATCCCTCCCGACTGAGGCTCGGGTTTTGAAAGGCAAGTCGGACATCCATACCTTGTCTACCTTGAGCTGCATACGCTTCCCGTCCTCCGATACCTTTTCGATAAAAAACTGTTCTTCTTCCTCGCGCGGTTCAACGTCCCGTCTTGCGTTTTCGTGCGCCAACAGCCTGCGGATGGTCAACAATAAAATAGGGCACGTCAGGTAACAAACGCCGATGACGATCCACGGGATTTGGTTCCTGTCAATGCCGGTAGGCATCATGAACCGCGTTCGCAATCAGAAACGAAAAAAAGGAAGCACACACCTCGGTTTGTATCGCGCTTGCCACATGAAAGGCCCCACGGCGTTTCCGATACAGTACGCGCTCAGCATGATCGCGTTCGTCGTGATCTATGCTGATCAAAATACGAGGACAAGGACGGTCGGAATGCAACGGACCCTTTTGGTGTGTCCTGCCGTCACGTTCGTCAACCACGACAACGACAATACGAACGTGGCCCCGTTCATCTCGATGAGCCAGATGCAAAGCAACAATCCAACCTGATTGCTCCATGGCAATAACTCGATCATCAATACCCCGATCAGGGATGGAATAAAATACATTGCGCCGACATAGGCACGCCCGTTTGAAATCCGGGCCGCAAGTGTCACGCCTGTCCAGATCGACATGATTTCGATCAAACCGTCCACACATCCAAGCAGTGTTGTTTGAAGGTAGTCGAATCCAAAGGACGACACTATTATTTGCCGTTGATTTGTGAGCGAGTTGGGGACAGTGATCAAAGCGGAAAAGAGTGCAAAGAGCCACGTCTTGGGGTCCAACAGTGCCTCCATCATCCTACGATACCATCGGTCGTCCACGCCCCATCTCAAAGATGAAAGTGAACACTGAAGACGTACTGTTGCCTTTTAAAGTGTTTGTTCCCCACACCGGTCTGATTTTCCTGGAGGGTTTGCTCGTAACACGAACGGGAAATGGGTATACTGAGTTTCGGGGTCTCCTACCTTCAAACGCTGGACTGCCGTCGCTCGCTCGCTCGGCGTAAGGAACCACGCGTTGATGGGAGAGTCAGGGAAGAAGAACCTAAATGGTAAATGGTGAGCCGAGCAAAGGACGTGAGCCAAAGGCTCAGCACCAATAGACGATTGCGATAGCTAGCGTAATGATTCCAGTAATGACCATTAACCTCGTATACAGACCGTCAGCGATCACTGCGCAACTGGAATCAAGGTCCTCACCATTGCCAGGGCGCAAACCCAATTGTTCTAATATGCAAGGTTCCAAAACTAATGAATCCAGAGATGATTTGGGCTATCGTGCACGTCACTTTGGCTGGGAACTCAATCATGCTGAACAATCTACCTGTCCCATTCATTAAGACTAGCCATCCATGAGTACTGATAATGGCATCTATAACTTTGGGCGTACTCACACCAATACCCAACCCGCAGCGTTTGTTCCTTGCGTGTGTAAAACATGGAGCTGACAATCATGAACCCCGCAGTGATGGAACCCTCACACATGCCGAGGAGTAGTCTGCACACGAAAAGTCCTGAAAAGTTGGTGCAGGCAGCTTGGCATATCAATGAAACACCCCAGACGAGAATATTGATACTAAGTGTGAATTGAGCAAGAGACAATAAGGTCGGATGGTTGTGACACTTGCCTCATCCATCTACCAACGGGGAACCGCTGCAGGGCAAGGTTCTGAGGATATTCAAAAACGAAATAGCCCAGGTAGAATATTGTCCCGAGCCTGATGCAAACCAAATGTCAGAGGTACGTGTGCGTCTATCACGGTATCTTGACAGTACCAATTGTATCTTTACAAGTCAACATATGAACTTGGGCACATAGACGTGATCACGAACACTTACTGATTAGTTGATAGATGAGTGCCTTGGCTGTCATTTGTGAGAGGAGGCTCCACTTTTGCATGTGCGAGAGAGCTCACACTATGCCAAGGATCGCTGCACTACCGAGTGTCGTCTTATCCATAAACTGTATCCTGCATCCCAGAAGAAAATATGTAAGCTCGGTAGAGAAATCATAAAACACCTTTGTTCACCAGTAGAGCACTACACAGCAAATGCTCAGCAGGAACACCATGTTCATTAAAGTGGAATGTCGACTCACTGCACATCATTGGCAAGATGTAGTAGTCTATTTTCTTCCTGCATGTTTACTTCAAGTCAGAATCGAGTGAGCGGATGATGGTTGACTGTTGTAAACCTGATACGCGCAGCCTCAGCTGGATCCAACCTTGTGGACAACCCAACAACGATTTGTGCACCCGCGTCCACTTCCTTCGTAGTCACCACATGTGTGTGTCGGTGTGGCGGATATTCCTTCTGTCCTTGTTCTGGTAAAGCACTGTTGCACAGCGTGGTAGTTGCCATGTGTTGTATCAAAAGTCAAAACACGCTTGCATAAGCCCTTACAACTTCAACGGCCGTTCTCGGGAACGTTGAAACACCCTTTCATGGATGGTAAGTATCTATGAGCTTGCTTTGGTAGGATTAGGTAATGAGGCATGCCCGCCGGCGTGGGGCTCGGCATCAGGCTCCGGCCAAGTTTAGTTCAGCGAATAGGACAGGATTCCACTGCTTGTCAGGATCTCGGATGCTGTCCTGAACCGGACTTGCACACTTACAAGCTCAGACTGACATATTCGGCTAAGACATTGCTCGTGGCTGATGGCAGTTCAACATTCATAGTCGCCACGGCATTCGGATTTATTTCAATCGGAGATTGGTACATCGGATCTTCAACGCCTAGCTGTCCGTCAAAATTTCACGGACCGCTCTATCATTGCTGAGGCTTTGAAGGATGCTGTCTATACGGTATCAAACACCCGAGCCCAAACGCAACGTTCAGTATGCGATGTCTTCCGCCAGAACTTGTCTTCATTATCCTCGAACATATCTACTACACGCCTCTCGGAACCCCCGATCATGCCGCACTTGCCAACTGCGCGCTCGTATGTGTTTCATGGTCCTCACCAGCTCAGGCGCTACTCTTTCGCAAGGCCCGTTTGCATTCATACAGGATTTTGTCGTTTATTGCCGCACTCGATTCATCTACTGTTTGTGGGCAGCCCGTGGCCCAGGCCGTCCGATCTCTTTACCTATCATCTGGAATCAAGTTGGCCCCCGATGATCCGTTCCTGCCTGAAACCGTCGTACGATTAGTGCAGGCCTGTCCCAGACTATACGAGCTCTCGTTGTCCATTCCCTCTCGAGCGTCTGCTTTCGACCCGACCCATTTCGTCAGACTGCAAGGTTCGGGACACAGCATCAGAGCGCTCAATCTACTGCAATGCGGTTCGACATCGCCGGTATTGTTTCAGTTGCTCGGCATATGGCCTCACATCCAGTTTCTGAGGGTCTGGCCCCGAACAGATGCTTTCCCGTTGCCAGACTTGGTCCAGCAGGGCAGCGATGGGAACCCCTCTGTGCGCGCCTCGTTATACGAGCTTAAACTCGTGCATGCTCCCAGTCCGTCCTTTATGTCTAAGCTTCTTGGCTCCTCGGACTCGCCCCTTCGTATCCTGGACCTGCACGATCTTCTTGATGCGGGCGTCATGGAGATTCTGGGCGTGCATGCTCCACATCTGCGTTCGCTTCGCTTGGGCGCGCTCACACTCGCCACCGTGGCGTTCGTGTCCCAATTCACGCGTCTTGAAGAGTTCGTTGTCTATGTCATTACCGATCACGTTCCCCTTGCACCCCATCTCCCACCCTCGCTTCAACATCTGTCCTTTCGAAATCCGATGCGTTACAGCAGTGCGGTGTCCCACGTTCTTGACGCTGTGGCGGTTCTGCCTAAATTGCGTGTCGTGACGTGCGACGACTGTTCTGCGCGCATGTGTGAATTGAAGACGAAATGTGCGAGCAGAGGCATAGAGGTGGTGACCGCTCCATCCTTAACCGTGAGCGTGGAAATAGTGCTGCTTGCCACTCGTTGCTCACGTCCTGTTCGCGTCAGGATTTGTCCGAAGACCCGGTGGTCGTTTCGCGCTTTCCTCGACGGCGTTCCGTCTCGAACTTTAGCCTGATGACGAGTCAAGGCAGTAATTGATGCCAAGAGAAAATCGGGACGAATATGCCTGGGACGACGCCACCTTTCGGGTGTGTGATTCCCGTCCCTTTCCCCTTTTGGCTCGAACCAAGGGCCCTCAGGTGGGGTGATGCAGTTGTCGCGAAACCAGGCAGCTTCAATGCTGTCTTTTACCCTAGATGAATTCCCTTGTATTTGTAGAATGTCGTGCTCGAATCCACAGATACCTGGTTTGTTATCTTTTTTTCAGGTCGTCACCCGGGCGTCCCTACTTATTTGCGACAATAAGTATACCCTTTCGGCTCTCCCAACGGGGTAATTCAAGCCGACAACCAGGATACATGAAACCTGCCAAAGCTGTGTGTCCCGGCCCGGATCCCTTACATCAATTCTTATGATCTCGCTCCCACAAATGTTTTCTAGTGCCTGGTGCGTCACGATCGGATCTACACTCGTCACATCAATCATACCAACTCAAGTATACAAGGTTTTCAGACAAATGAGACATGGGAGAAACCAACCAAATCACACGTCAAACGCCGCGCTCTCCCAACCCGCCTTCTTTCTTTCGTCCCTCGCCTTATACCGGACGCTCTCCTTGAACGTCTGCACCCGCCTCGCACCTTCCTCGGCGACCTCCCGCATACCCTCCGCAACCAACCTTTCTTCAGCGGTGGCAGCCATCTCAACGCCAACCATCCTCTCGGCCAATGGCTCCGCACCGTACGCGAATGGACCATGCTTCTCGCCAGAAAGGATCTGCGGTTCAACGCCGACAGCAATGCTCGGTTCGCCCTCACGCCCCTCCTTGATGATGCCCGTCCTGGTCGCCTTCCACCCCGTCAACAAGCCACCCTCCAACTTTCGGAGATGGCCTATCTCGCTCCAAATGGCGGCAGCGAGGGACGCGCCCGAGCCTAGACCCGTATCCGCAAACACCTCGGAGCGTTTCGAAACATCATAGGCGATGGTGTCCGCAAAATCAAACACGCCCCTAATGTGCTCTTCGAGCGCCCGCTCGATCGCGTCCCGGAAGCGGTGCACGAGCACCGGCTTAAACATGGACGCATAGATGGGGTGGTTGGACTCCTTGATGTCAAACTTGATGTCATTGGCCAGCTGAACGTTCACGCGTTCGATCTTGAAGAACCGCCTGGCGCGATCACGTTCAGCCAGACCCTCTTCGGTGTTGGGGATCAGCCTAAACTTGAAGTCGACATCCAGGCCCTGAGTGGGAACATTGAACTGCATGATTCCAGTAAACTTGTTCGGGCCAACGGTGGGTGTATTGTCCTTGTAGTAGAAGGAGACATCCTTGAGGGAAAGCCGGATAGCTCGGAGATGGATGTGGGTGAGTGTCCCGAACGCTGTCTTCGTGCGTGTCTCGCCCGGTGCAGTGATTTCAATATCGGTAATGTTGCGCAAGTACGCGTTGCCGGGTAGAAGACTGAGCGAGGAAACGTCCAGATTCTCGAGCACGAACTCGACATCTTGGTCGACATACTCGATCCTGTAGGACCATCAGATTGTGTGGATACGATTCTTGGATGACTCACCTAGGTATGGGAATGTTCTTCAATAAAACGAGGATGCGCTGCGTGTATACGTTGAACAAATCTTGCCAGAACCAAGAGGCTTGCTCCATCGCAAAATTCAAGCCTAGCTTCCCGCCAGCAACAATGCCCTTCTCCAGCTCTTGAACGAACCTGATGCGTGCTTCTTTAGCACGACGCAGGTCGGCGTCGCTCGAAATTGCTTGCTGGAATTCGCGAAGTTCGGTACGGAGGGTTTCAAGGTCCGTCTTCCACTTCCTCGCGACCTCCGTTTTGTTATCGAGTTCCTTCCAGCGACGCTCGAGTTGATCACGCTTTGCTGTGGCTTCCTGGCTGCGAGCGTAGCCAGGGGTCTCAAGCCCGTTATGCACGTGAGCAGCGAAGTCGTTGAACCATGCTTTAAGATCCTTATCCTGCTTGATGTCGAGAGCAACTGCACGGAGCTTGAAAAATAAATCTTCCAGGGATCTTCCGCCAGCAAGTCGTTCGCATAGAACGCGAATGTTGATGAGGGCACGATGTATATGCTTCTCTTCGGTGGGATCGTCAACGAAGGTGCCAATGGACGTGGCTTCCTCGACGGTGGCAGCGGTGTCAAGTGTCCGATTCATCCACTTGGAAGCAATGCGGAAAATGGTGGACAGAGCACGCTTGTATTCGTCGTCGCTTTGGGCACGATCGCAAACCTACATTCGCAATCAATGTGGGGTAATACATGGCAAGTTCTCGTCCTCACCCGATAAAAAGCTTCGTCAAGCCGGGCGCGTGTCCTGGAAACCTTGTCTTGAGCGGAAGCTTTGGCAGATTGACCGGCACCAATAGCCTTTGAGCCGGCTTCTTTGACGGTATCCATCGTCTTCTCAAACTTGACCTGAGGTTCCTCTTCGACACCCTCAAGCTTTCGGCCAAAGGGATCCCTCTCGCCTCGCTGAACCTCACTCTCGGACTCTCGAAGACTTTCCTTGGCGTGTGCGGCCTGAGATTCGAGAGCCTCTGCAAAGTCGGCCAATGCGAGGCGAATAAAGGACGTAAAGTCGCCGAGAAGATGACTCCCCTCGCCACTGAAGTTTGCCCAGAGAATCTTGATACAACTTCGCAGAGCGGTGCGGAGGGCGTTCATGTCAGCAGACGCCTCCTTGACATCGACAGCTTCGATGCGGACCGAAGACAAGTCACCCTCTGATAGGTGCCAAAGGGTGTCTTGGACCAGATTGTCATCTAGAGGGGTCGATCAGGGAAGGACGAAAAAGAGGAAACAGGTGTACGGACAGTTTTTGTTGGTACCCAACTGTTTGTATGCGGCCAGCATGTCAACGAGTCCTCGGGCAATGGCCCTACCCTGTGGGGTGAGCTTGTCTATTTCGGGGACCTCAGTTGGAATGATGTCGACGATGAGCCAATCAATGAAGGCATTGAGCTGGCCTTGACTGGGGAGCTTTCCTGCGTCAAGAGCAGCGATAATGGAAGATAACTTATCCATGATAGAGTACTTGGTTGAGAGAGAAACCGACGACAGGGGCTTATTAGGACTACGGAAATATTCGATGTCGTCATAGTGGCCTATAGGAGATGTGTGACGTATGTATCACGTGATGCTGATGTCGAATGGTGGACACGATTTCGTTTATCTTGACGAGGAAATCTATTATTTATTTCGTGTTGTTGTCCAAGTGTACATGCGGTTCAACTTATCTCAGTGCACGGGCCAAGTTTAGCTTGCCATATTTGGCACCCAAAACATGCCTATATGCGGTCTAAGAAATAAAATGATGTACAGGCGTTCTCTGCATATTGTTAGTGGGTTCTCATCTTTGCAAGGGAACCTTCGCACCAGTCGCTCTCCTCGCCAATGTCTTCGACGTCACTCGACGGTGCGAGTGGCTTTTTGGCCATCTTTTTCGGCTTGTCTGCAGCAGCCTTGGATTTCTTGGACCTGGATTCCTTTCCGCGATTAGGATTTTCTGGAGAATTTCTCCACAAGGCACCGATCTAGCGTAAAGGTGAGACGAGTAGAGAGGTTGATGTACGTGCTCTACCTCGGTCATGGCGTCCTTGTTGGGTACGCCGGGATTGTTCTCTTTCCACTCCTTCATCTTGGCTTTCACGAAGAGATTGTATGCCGAGGGCGCGCGCTTGGGCTTGTCCTCTTTGTCTGTACGTCATTCCAGCGTGGCGTAGATCGTAGATGATGCATACACTGACCTTGTTTGGAATCCTTGGACGTCTTGGCAGTGGCGCGTTTGGTAGCTGTCTTTGTTGAGGTAACTGAAACAGAATTCGATCAGTTCTTGCTGGGTGCAAGACGCGGACGGACCGGTGGTCGTTTTGGCCATGGCAGGAGAGAATAAAGGAGGAGGAGTAGGCGCGTCGTCGTGTTTATGGGTCGCGTCTGGATCACGTGCAAAGCAGTATTTTACATAAAGAATTAGAGTTTTCAATTCTGACCTAACAGATTGACCCGAGGGCGAAGAAGTATATCCAGCCAGGCCACTCTGCCAGTACCGTCACGCTTGTTTGCAGCACTGATAAACATCGCTGCGGATGGCTATGCCTGCGATCCCGGTCAACCCAAAATTTCCTGGCCCCACACAATTTCTTCCGGTTCAGTGTAGCAATCCTTTGGCGGAAGACAGTGCGGAGCCTCCTTCGACTCGCTATGTTGACACGCTAGCTTCGTATGTTGCCTTTTTGCAACGGTACGATATTACTGGGGTCAATGGTGACAACGTCTCCCACCAACTTCCCTGGCGCAAACTCCGACTACTACCATCGTCGGATTTACGCTGCATGATTGGAGCTGATGGGTTTGAGGATTACATTATATGTAGCACGCCCATTGAATCGGAATAGTGTACGTTATTGTGCTGCGGAAGGTCGCGCCAAAGTTGCCTCTTTGCTGTGCTGATCCCATCTGTGTCTTGCTTTCCATGATTCCGCCCGTCCCCAAGAAAGCCCAAAGGATTGGCCGCGCACTCAAATCTGCCGCTCGTTTTCCTGTGCGGGTCTCAGGTGGTCGCGGAAGCGGACGGAGTGCTTTCTCGCCCTCCCCGGGCGAACAGCCTGTCGTTCTCCTTCGTGTACAAGTTCTTAGTTGCAAGGATCTCTGCGCCCGCAGCAAACACGGCTCTTGCGATCCGTAAGACACGCTCACCATTCCCACCAGCTTCATTTAACCCTTGCCCAGGTTCGTCGTTGTCTCGTTGTTGAATACCAGACATCATACCCCTGTCATCAAACGCAATGCGAACCCAGAATACAGTGTCAAAGATGCGACGTTCGATTTTCCCATTTTCCTCTCCCTCGCCGATCGGCTTGGCACAATCGAGATTGTGGTTTGGGACAAGGATAACATGCTCAGAAAGGATTACCTCGGCGAGGTCGCCTTGCCATTGGAGGACTGGTTCAGCGGCGGCAACGCTTTCGGTTTCAATGACGATCAGAACAAGGTGTGTTTAATCGTACAGTTGGCACTCCCTCTCACAGTCATGCGTCATCGTAGTCGTCATCGCTATCACTTGTGTCCACCCGGGCAACCACACTCGCCTCTGGCTCCGTCCAAATCAAACTCGGATTTGTCACGCCTACGACCACCCACTCTTTAATGAGCTTCAGGGATGTCTTTCGAGAACTTTCCAGACGCTCCCGTCCCAGTCTCGTATCTGCCCCTCCCGTAGTGTCCTTTTTAGTTCCTCTTTTGGCAGTGACCCTAAAAAGGTTCCATTCTAGACGGAAGGCATTGGCACCCTTCGCTCTCATCTCTCAGGACCTGCTTTTGAAGACGATGGTGGCATCAGTTCCGATGAAGATGACCAAGACTCCGAAGAGGATGACGACGATGATATTGCGGTCCCGCAACTATCCCGTCTCTACATTCCTCCACCCGCGATCCATATCGATAGAAGCCCTGGACTGGACAATACCCCGGGCACCGCTCGACCTTCTCCTGCCGTAGAATCGACGGCGCACACTCCGGTCACTCCAACGGCGTCCCGCAGCAAACTACCCAAGTTATTCATTCGGAGGCCACCATTGTCGACACGCCCATCCTATGAGGGTGCGCCTACCCCTACACCGCATGCGGGGGATACCTCAATACCGACTCTCTTAGTTCCCCCGCCGCCCGCCACGGCTTCGGGAAACGTGTCACCAGCCGCCCCTGCCTCACCGATCCTGCCTCATTTCGGACATCGTCGCTCGGCGAGCGCCGGCTCCATTCCAACGATGAGTACCACTTCCAAGAAACGATTCAAGCGATCCTGGGCGGCGAGTAAAAGTGCCGACTTCAACTTTTCCGCGGCCAACGATGTCGTTGGCATTGTCATGCTAGAAATTCAAGGGGCAACGGACCTCCCGAAACTGAAAAACAGTGAGTGGCATCCGGGGATCATGTTAAGTCGTCATTGATGAAGTTCGTTGAATGGGCCAGTGACGCGCACCGGTTGGGATATGGATCCGTTTGTCGTTATCTCATTTGGCAAAAAGGTCTTTCGTACGCGCATCATCCGGCATTCTTTGAACCCGATCTGGGAGGAGAAGCTCCTCTTTCATGTCCGGCGTTACGAAACGGCGTTCAAAGTCCAAATGACCGTGCTCGATTGGGACAAGCTTTCATCGAATGACCACGTGGGGGATGCTCGGTTTGATGTCTCGGAGCTTGTCAAGGATGCGCCACAGCCGGACCCAAGAACTGGTTTGTACGGCGAACAAAATGACGGAAGCCATCCCATGAAGGAGTTTCATTTACCGCTAGTGACAACCAAGGAGATGTCTTGGGAGGCGAAACACAATCCGGTGCTCCATTTCAGGTCGGTGTCTCCGTCCCTTTACGACGTGACCGTTAACTAAACCCTGTTGGCACTAACAGAGCCAAGTTTCAGCCGTATGATGCGCTGCGCCAGCGGTTCTGGGCCCAATACCTCAAGCAGTATGACACAGACGATACGAACGCGCTTTCACACCTTGAGATTACGTCCATGTTAGATTCACTCGGATCCACGCTCTCGACACAGACTATCGATTCGTTCTTCCTCCGATATGGAAAGAGACCATTGGAAGATGAGTTGACGATACCCGAAGCGATCATGTGTCTCGAAAACGAGCTCTGCCGCCCCAAAAGCGAAAGAAAGAGACTGAACACGGAAGAAAGTTTCGAGAGCACGGCTTCAGCTACGCCAGGTGAAGAGGTTGACGGTCGTGCCACGACCAAATTCTTTTTGGAAGGCCTAGACTTTTGTGGACCGTCTTTGGGTGTCATGTTGGCCGGCGAATCGCCGACAGAGCATTCGTTTATGCATCCAGGTCTACCGGAGCCGTATCTGACGGAGCCGTGCGAGCGCCCATTGGTTCACGTCGCAGAGCCGCTGTCAGCGTCTTCTACGGCCTCGTCGATACTGACGTCGCCCCGCAAATTCAGCCTAGCGTCGTCCGACTCGGAGGACGTGTCTGCTGGCGGAGGTCTGTTTGGTTTGGCTGCTCACGACGACGTCCACTTTGAGCGTATCATCAACATCAAGAACTGCCCGTTATGTCATCGACCACGGCTCAACTCCAAGGCCGAGTTGGACATCATGACGCACTTGGCTATCTGCGCAAGTCAGGATTGGGCCAAGGTGGACCGGATCGTCGTAGGCAACTTTGTCACTCCGAGTCAAGCGCAACGGAAGTGGTACACCAAGGTGATCACCAAAGTGTCCAGTGGGAACTACAAACTTGGCGCGGTATGCGACTTTCCGGCTGGGTTAGGTTACCGCTCAACTGTTATCCTCTCTAGAACTCGGCAAATATCATCGTACAGAACCGAGCGACGGGACAATTGGAGGAAGAAAAGATGCAAGTGTATGTTCGATTGGGAATTCGATTGTTGTACAAGGTTTGTTCGTCGTATCTCTGTTGAGCGGCCTGGTACGGAAATGACGGTTGACGCACGGCCGTTACAGGGTGCACGAGGACGGATGGAAGGTGCGCGGGGTGAGTGAACTACTCGTTTTTATCGGCATGGTGTCAAAATCCACTTGTGGCTGATAGCGCGCCGACTACTCAAGTCAATGTCGATCAAGCAGGGGATCAAGTACGATGCGCATGAATCGACGCGAAACATTCAAGCGTTTATCGATTTTTATAATCTCAAGGTGGAAGAGTTCTTGGATCCTATCGACTCGTTTAGTGCGTGGAGATCTTTCATATTACATTGAAGGACACATGATAATGATGACGATAGAAACGTTCAACGAGTTTTTTTATCGGTGGGCACATGCATCAACGTCTTTGTGATTCATGTTGATTTCGTTTCGCCCCTCTTGTGTGCAGGAAGCTGAAGCCAGGTGCGAGGCCAATTGACTCACCGGACGACCCCATGCGCCTCGTTAGTGCTGCGGATTGCCGGTTAATCGTCTTTGAGACTGTCACGGAAGCCACACGTCTGTGGATCAAAGGTCGTGATTTTACTATCGAACGTTTGCTGGGCGACACGTACTACAAAGAAGCGGAACGCTACGTCGGCGGGGCACTGGCGATTTTCCGGTTGGCACCCCAGGACTACCATCGATTCCACGTACCGGTCGACGGTGTGATTGGACGAGTGGTGGATATCTCGGGGGAGTATTATACCGTCAACGTGCGTGTCGTGTTTTTCGAGGTCGACCGTGTGCGGTATTGACAGGTATGATGAACAGCCTCAGGCAATTCGCAGTGCGTTGGACGTGTATGGAGAGAACGCGCGCAAGGTCGTGCCGATCGACAGTGTGCAGTTCGGACACGTCATGGCGGTTTGCGTGGGTGCGATGATGGTGGGGAGTATCAAGATGACGGTGCAGGAGGGGCAACATGTCATGCGTGGCGAAGAATTGGGGTATTTCGCGTTTGGTGGGTTTCTGGCGTTGGACCGGCTCGTACGAGGCTATTGACACTGCATCCCGCAGGTGGCTCGACGATCGTGGTGTTGTTTGAAAAGGGGGCAGTGGAGTGGGATGAGGATTTGGTGGTGAATGGTCGTGCGGCGCTCGAGACACTCGTGCGTGTGGGGGCGGGGATTGGGCGGTGTCGGAGTATGACGAACGGCGTACAGGTTTGACATCGATATCCACAAAGTTAACATGCAATATTGGACAGCCCGTCACGGCGCTGCACAGTAGTCGACCAATAATAGGAGCCGTGTTGTGGCTGTACGTTATTGCATCGCCCCTTCCAGATCGTTTATAATCAAGTTTTGGTGAATCGCCATCTCTCCAAAGACATGTCTGGTTTTTACGACAACCTCGTCCGTTTCCATCTATTAGAACCGTCTCATTCAATCTAACTCTTGACCCAGCGCGAACACCATCAGCAGCACAAGGAGCGACGCGAAGAGCGTCGTGAAGAGCGTCATGAAGCACACCACGAGCGGCATGATCACGGCGGACGCCGCGATGACTACGACAGCGATCTGTACGGCGGTCGTCATCGCCGCGACGACGAAGCCCAGTATAGCCAAGGACGCTATCAAGGTCAAGAGCAGGAACGATATGCCGCACCTATGGGTCCCCCGCCGTCCACCGGCGGGCGCGGTCCTTCCGGGTTCGCATCGCAGGGCGGCCTTGGCAGTGGCGATTTCGCATCGGACGACGACATCGCGCGCATGGTCGCCTCTGGCGACTTTGAACAACGACAGGGACGCCAGGGGTATGGGTCTGGGTCCGGGTATGGCGGAGCGGGCGGGGAACGTCGGTATGATGCACCATCTGGGTGAGCTACGATGCGATCCATCATCGTTTTTTTTCCTCACTAAACCTTTTGGATCTAGACCCCCTCCTGGTCAGGGATATGGGGGGCGTGGGAATGACTATGGACGATATGATCCGCCATCGGGGTGAGATAGATTGCATCGCGTCGATCGCGTTGTGTTTGTGCTTACTTGACTTGTTAGACCGTCTCCGGGGCAGGGGTATGGGGAGCGCGAGCATGATCGCTACGATGGGTAAGACGCATCAGGATGAGTCGTTCTAGCGTCTGATATGCCTTCTTCGTGTAGACCTCCGCCTGGTCGGGCTCAGCAGGGTCATGGGTCTGCGTCGTTTGGTGGCGCAGGATACGGCGGCGAGGGACCGGACCGTCAGAATCAGTACGGGTCGCAGGGCCGTTCTCAGTACGAGTCTGAGTCAGGGCCTCAGTCTGGTTATGGCAAAAGCCAAGTCAATACGCCTGCTGGCGGATTCACCGCCTCGCGGGATGACGAAGATCGGTATGGTGGATCGCGAAATGAACCCGCGCGACGAGGGGAAGCTGCTAGTTACTACAATCAGCAAAGTTCGTGTGGTAAAATGCGCTTGGGGATGCGTGTATGTCTGACTGTTGTGCATAGGTCAAGGCGATCATTATGGACATCTGGCGGGAATAGCGCAAGAGCATGGGGAGGATGACCCTGAGGTGTACCGCAAGGCTACGCAGGGTCTGCATGACAGGATCCAGGCACAGGCACCGTCCCGGGACGACGATATCGTGGATGCGCACCGGAAAGCTTATGGGTGAGTGGAAGGTGTGCGACAAGTCAGACATAGACTGAGCGCGAGTGTTAGGGGAGACGACCATGGTCCGATGGATACTGACGCGATTGGGGCAGCAGCGGCGATGGAGGCATTCAAGCAAGCGGCTACCTCTACCGGGTCTTCGAACGTGCCTGCGGGTGGTTTCAAAGCGGGCAAGACAAGTGATATCACTTCGGCGACAAAGCCTGCAGGTGCCGTTGCTGAGGAGGAGGAAGACGAGGCTGCGGCACGTGGTGGTGGTGGTGGCGGCTTGCAAGACAAGCTGGTGGGTAACATGATGTGAATTAGATTTCAACACGACTCATGGGAAGGCAGATGGCCCTCGCGATGTCGCACGCAGGCAAGTTGTTTGATAAGAAGAACGCGGGATCAACGGCGAGCGGTGGGGATCAGACCCAGGACAAGGCACAAGGTGGGTCCAGTCTGACAAGGACACGAGCTGGATGTTTACACTGGCGCTGTACAGCGATGCAATCCGCTGCTGCGACGGCCATGCAGCTCTTTGCGGAATACCAGAAGAAGGGGAAGCTTGATTCAGGTGACATGTCCAAAGTGTTTGGTCTGGCCAAGAATTTTATGTAAAAACATTTTTTTTTGATGCTTCTTCGTGTGAATTCCGTTGATAGGCGTTAAAAATAAAATCCTATATAAACCCACCCGCTCCGCAGCCTGCACTAGCCTAGCTTTTTTTTTTTTTACCCTTTCTCGTCCCCACCCGCGTTTCTACTTTTGAGACATGTCTCGCTCCGCTCTTTCCGCTCTCATCTTCGCCGCCATCGCCTTTGCACAGCCCGACCCCGCCGACCCAACGCCTCTCACTGACAAGCACTATGCCTACCCCACCGGCATTGCAAGTATCTCTCCCCCTCTTTCTGACGGCCTTTGGACGTGACCTCGCTCCAATTTTAGCCCGAGCAAGTCGATCCTGTCACCTCCGCCATTCGTGGTCCCCAGGTCGGTTACAATATTTGTAACTCGACGACGCAGAACCAGCAGTCCATGTGCCAGACTTCGATGGCGAACAACATTGACAGTAAGTCGAATAGTTTTTGGTTTTTTTTGTCGCTCCTCATTTGTCTCCCCGAAGACTTTTGTCTTTGGGCCCCTCCTTCCCCAAATTCTACCATCGGCGACACCGAGGCATACGAAGTCGCCTGGTGCACCAAGCCAGGTTACGGTACCCGTCTCATTCCAGATGGTGTCCTTACGGGCGTCCAGTTGCTCCGCACTTCCAAATACATCCAGTTTGCCGGGTTCATTGACCAGACCCAACTCAATTTGCAGGCGGATGACTATGGAGGAGAGCTCGATCCTCACGGTGCCGACTTGGTTTGTGTCTATGCGACATATCAAATCGTATGCTTAATCGGTCCATGTCTAGCGTGGCAACCCCCTTGGTGGCCTGATGTACTCGAATGCCTATCCCAACGGTCTCGGTTCCAACAATGGCAGCTACACTCAAGTCCTTGACTGGAACCAGTGAGCGCCTTCATTCTCGTTGTACCCACTTGTTCTGACTTGATCACAGATTCATCGGAGGTTACACGTTCTGTCTGACCATCTGTGACCCATCGTCTTCCTCGACGGACCAGTCCGAGTACTGCCAAAACATCTATGACCGGTTGGGTTGCACTTACAACATGCCCAACAATGCCAAGAACGGTACCTTTGAAATCTGCGACTCTGATCTCAAGAGCCCTGTCGGAATTTACACCTCTGGAGGTGCAACGTTGACCTATACTCAGCCCTACAGTGGTGATCTTACCCCTCCATACACTCCTACGCCCCCTGCGTCCTCCAACTGTGTGACTTTCCACTCTAGTGCACTTTACACTGGCCTTCCTACGCCTACCGGCGCGAACGCTAGTCCATCTGCTAGCGGTTCTGCTGCCGGTTCTAAATCCGGGGCTACTGGCTCCGCTTCCGCCAACTCGCCTTCGTCGACGACCAACGGCGCTGCTACAATTGGTATCTCCTCCGTCGCCGCCATCCTCGGCACCCTCTTCGCCGTTACCTTCTTGGGATAAAGATGTCTCGCTTGGTCCATTTGGTTTGCTACATTTATGATACACATGAACACCGTCCGTACTGCTCAGTCTCAGTACGTTGATATTGTGTCGTGATTGTTCCATGAAGATTTTGCGCGGACATTTTTCTGCATGTTTTGTGTGCATGTGTGTTGAACACTGGCACTAGCCTATCGCTGAAATAAATACCCTTGAGCATCGTACGATTACCGTATAGCTTTTTTTTTATATAGAAACAAAGGCAGTTTCACTTACATTGGATGAACAGAGCATTATTTTGATGTTCATACAGAAGTCGTAATCATTGACAAACCGTCGCGTATCAATTTCACGATGGTGGAGGCATATTTCCTTCGAATCAGCATTTTTAAGCGCTATTCGAGCCCGACGAGCAGGGCATAAATGAGAAACGATTGTCATAAAATGGTTTGCCGGTCTAATCAGTGTTCCCGCCGAATCTCGCGTAGGCATGCGAAAGCATTCACAACGCAAACAATTGCTCTCCCAGGTACTTTTCTCGGAGTCAGATCAATGTAAGCCACTTTGCTCGTTTGAATCCCCCCTGTTGATGGGGTCATCACAGTGTCACCATAATGTATATTGCCAAGTCGTATTTCGTGAAATACTGGTCCAAACACCTCACGACAAACAGATGTAATGGGCTCGAATCCAGACCTTCGGTGGCTGCACTCCAACCACAAGCCCTTCCGAAGTTTGAAAACGACTCGAATTGATTCCATTCTCTCAGAAACCCAAGAACCGTTCTGATCGTCCCTTGTAACAACGTAACATCCGAGCTGGGCAACACTGCGCGGCGGCATACGATCACCCTTTACCCTCTTGCAAATCGCATCGCTGACCATGTTGTCCGAGTTTGTGCATTGGCATATAAAAACAGACTGGACAAACATCCCACTTTGACGGCGAAAGGGTAAGTGTGTCATCGGTTTCATTCCAGAAACGGGTCGTCAGTTCTGCTTCAGGCTACCTACCGATGCTCTGGACGGCCAGACAAGACGATTTGTACGTTGTCCATCGAACCTCACAAAAGGACATTCACCGTTCGAACTTGAACGCGGTACATATGTATTCCTTTGTTGGCAAGCGACCCTCTACATAACAATGAACGAACCGCGGATCGAGGGCACAGACCGTACGGTAGCGGGTTCCCCGAGAACCTCGTAAAAAATAAAAATAAAACTCGAAGACGGCCGGCGAACGCACAGCACCAAGCCATGCGTCAGGCGCTCCGACGAAGACGCACAGCGTCGCCTTCTAACGGCGATAAGCTGTCGTTTCAACTCGTGGTTTGCCACAGCGCAGTTTAGGCTGCAGTCTCCCCGTGGACATTCCCATAGTAGCCGCCGTTCGCCATTTTCACGCGCGGACGAGTGCTCGCTTAGTGGGATGGGGAATCGTCGGGGAGGGAATGCGTGGGCTTGTGTCCTGACAGACGGCGATCGGATCGTTTTGGCACGCTAGCCCTCCATCTTTCTCCCCTCCCTCCCCGGCCGCGCCACGAAAGGCGTCGTTCAATGTCATCTGCCAAAGAAAAAAAAAGGCTCGTTTTCCGCTGTTTGCAAAATGAGGGCAGAGGCATCTGTTCCGACCTGTGTTCTTCTCCAAGGGACATGTTGGACTTGATGCGATGGCGGTCCCGTGAAAAATGGGGTGAGAGTACGCAGTGGTTTCTCCACCGATGTCCCAGGAATGCGTCACGCCCGAGCTGGCGAGCAAATTATCCGCTTTCCGGAAAGACCGTCATTGCCATGCATGTTTCTCTTACCGAATATATATATATTTATAATTTACCCCCTGACCGTTTCATCCCATAATTTGAACATTCTTAGTGCAAGCAGCGGAAGGTATCCATCCGTTTTCATGTGGGGTGCTAGATTGGTTGCCAGGACATAATCAGTTGTCACAGGTGGTTGAGCAACCGGTATCGAACGCTCGTTTTCAGGCGTCAAATAGACCAGAAAAATATGATGCGTCGTAACCTGTGCATGTTATCGTATTTGTACTTTCGACGACATTATCTGTACGGTCTAGTGCACGAGGTGCAAACTGGTTACAAAGCAGGGAAGTAACGAACCGCATAGTGCCGCAATGTCGAGCTACATTTTGCTTTCGTCCATAACGAAGCCATTCACAGCTGCAAGCCAACAAGTGGTATATTGCCAACAACATACAACACCTCGAACATTCTGAAGGGGTCGACGCGAAAGCGCCCGAGTCTTTCACATATCGTTAACGTCTGACACCACTGGCACACACATGCACTCACTTCAAGTTTTCCGTTTTGGCGCCCTCTCGTATGCATTCCTGCTCGAGTCCGAGTCCGAGTCCAAATGGTGCAGCTCGTGTACAGTCCCACCTTGCCCTTCTCGTCGCGCAGTATGTCCACGAGGTGCATGATGACAAGGTCTCACCGGACGGGCGCGGTCATTATTGTTGTGTCGTTCATCCGAATCCGCGTCAGACGTAGGCGATGAATCGGATTCGGACGACGACTCATCGAACGGTCGTGGTTTATGGTATATACAACAAACTGTTCCGCGTGCGGCCGCATGAGCATCGGATCGTTGCACGTGAAGAGTCGCCAAAAATACGTACTCTTGGACTTTTTCTTGCCACAGCCCTCGTTATCGACGACGTCTGCGTCCCAAGCAACCCGTTGGCTGGCACGCCGTTGGGCACCGCGGAGCTTGAGGACGCCTACTGCCGTGCTGGGTTCTCCAGAGGATCCAGGTGCGTCGTCTTCTTCGCGTGGCTGAGCATCTCGAAGAGTGATCGTCCGGGATCCGTCGGCAGGTGCGGACGTGTGTGGTCTTCGTTGTGCAATAGCAGCCATCAAGAGAGCCGTTGACGTAGGGCAACGGACGTCGATGACAAGGCCTTGTCACATTAGTCAGCAAACTTGGTTTCATATCTCCAATATACCATATATGGAACATTTTAAAACCCCGCCACTTTCTCGCCTCCAGGACCACTATCTTCGGGAGTTTAGAGGTGCGTGTTGGCCTCTGCGATCCCCCGTTCGACTCACCAGCATCTCGGGCGCATCCACTAACATGTCACCCGAGCCAGAGAGCGTCAGCCCGTCAGTTTTTTCTACTATTCATTGGCACCATTCCGTCGGCATCGGTGACCCGAAGTCCTAGCCTCCCGACAATGAAGGATCGTGTAATGACTACGTGTGCCTTGGAAGATTTTATGTCTGCATCGGGCTCATTCGAGTTTTGCTTAGTCGCGCCGGATGGCATTATCACAGGAATCTAGCTCGTATATCGACATTTTATTGTGTTACAAAGGCGTCATGCATGATAGTACAAGTGTCCGAAGCATATTGATAAAGATGCGAGTTAAAAAAGATAATAATGCAAACAACGATCGACGTTGGAATCAAAGGAAATCGAAAACCGGGAAAGCGCGGTCGAAGACAAAAGAGTGCGTTCCGTGGTGAGGGGAAGGGTTTATCCGTAGACGACCCTGTTCGAGTCAGAAATTAGTTGGGTGGAAGGAGCGTGCGACGAGAAAAAGAACGCACCCCCTGGCTGTCGTAGATATCGGCTTGAAATCCGTTCGTCCGGATTCGACAAAGTGACGAAGCACATCTGCCCAATCGTCCCTGGAATCCCAGGTAATTTTACTCGGTGGGTCGACCTCCACGGGCATCACCTGGCTGATACCACAGCACTGCACGAGGATGACGAGTGTCCCGATGCCGCCACTTCGGCGACACCGTTCCTCTCTCCGATCAATATCTGCGGCAACGAGTGGATCGTGGCTGGTCACGTATGACCTTGGCACGGTGTGCGTCCCTGCCACCGAGAATCTGGATAGATCCGAAAGTAGGAGGTGAAAATTTAGAAAACACGAGGCGCGGGAACTAAACCACGTACCGGAAAAGCGATTCGGCATGGGGGTTATAACTAAGTTCAATGAGAAGAGCATTTTGCCGGATGTTGGCAGGGATACGTTTCAACTGAAGCGCCTGGAACCCTGCCCATCCCAGTAGAGGCGAATGTGTTGAAGTGAATTTACGCAGGTGCTTGACCAGATTTTCATCAGGACAAGCACCATTCGTGGCATGTTGTTTTGCCCCGGAAACTTGCGCAGCGGTGTGCTGGCATATGGTCTTGTGAGAAGGCCAGTGCGCTTTTTGGCAGTCAGGAGACTATATGGGGAGAATGTGAGTTCAAGGTCTCGTTGGCGTGATAATCGACGTACACAATACTGCGTCGTCATCTGTAGGGCGTACGGTCAGATATAGATGTGGATGCGATCATATCGCAGAGACTCACACAGCCGCCACAATAGCGGAATTTCTGTATCGATGGGTTCTCGGCCGCACCGCAGGTATCGCAGATGCGGTACCCACGTTGCTTTGCGGCAGGTTGAGTAGGAGGGGTGTAATAGTTGGCTGCAGCAGGTGCCATTTGATCAGATGGGGGGTTGTCAGGCTGCGAACGAGTCGACGAGAGAGATGTCGGACCTTTGCCATTGTCTCGAGTATTTTATAGCTGGAGGAGTGATCGCTGTACCCATCTTGGGCGACGCCGTCAAGAAGCACACCTAAGACCATGGGTGGAGAACAAAAAAGCCACCCGAACGTTTTTTGTTCTGAGAATATTGAAGCAAAACACGGCAAAGTCTTTTTGTGTCGGTAGTGAGGGACTACATTATAGAAGGTCACAGACAATCGAATACGCGGCTTCTCTTGGAGGCAGAACACAATAAAGGAGGGAGAAACAGGGAAAATACAATTAGACGAAAAAGGAAATCGAGTGGGTCAGGATACATTCTCCGATCCCACGTCCCACGTTGCCGGCACACTCCAATTGTTCACCAATCGTTGTTGGGGCAGCTGCTTGTCACGGGTCTAGTTCAATCCTGTCCCTGTCCTGGAGTTCTTCTCATCAACCGGATCTATCATGGCCTGTGCGCAGTCTCATATCATGGCTGTTCCATGAAATTTACTCTTGCGCCCGTCCGAATCGAGAAACTTGAAAGAAGATGCCCCACCCCCGATTTCGGATCGTCCGAGTTGGTGGGTGTCGTGCCCCGTTTCCGACCTTCCAAGAAAAGCCTATCTCATCCCTCTTACAAAGTCGTGGCGCCGGTTTTATTGTGCCCGTGGCTGTGAGCGTTAAACTTTATCCAGCGTGCGACAGCCCTTGGATTACCCTCGCACTTTGGTCCCCCAGCACCCACCTCTCAACGAGCAGATAGACATTTCGGTGAAGCGATCGAATGCTTCATTTCGCCTCTCGGTTTGACATGGAACGTCATATTGCATCGACGGGTTGACATCATCTGGGCCCATTTTGATCGCAAGCGTGAAGGAGGCTCTCACACGGCGAAGCAAACTTGCCTTGTTACGCTAACGCGTCAATCTCAACGTTACTCATTTGCGAGACATTACCGATCAACTTCCCAAAAAGCAACCGTCCTTGACCGTGTAGGAATAGGAAGCGAATCAACACGATCGACATCGAAGCCTGTGTCAAATTCAGTCTATCACCGTCGAAATCCGATCCATTGTGAAGAGCCACGCGTTCGAATCTCGTTGGCTGTGCCATCGCGTGCCTTGAGTAATTGTTTTGCGACGGGAGAAGAGCCTATAAATGTTTGCTTCCATCCGTGAGTTATTGCTATTTTCCAAGATTTCCTTACATCGACGCCTCTTTTGTTCTAGCCTCTATAGTGAACCTTGTGCTACACATGGAAAGCTATCGCCTGCCGAGCAATGATCTACGCACGCTTCCGACCCGAGGCGCAGTGATATAAATTCCGCCATCAATTGCTCCGTTAAATACCCGGGAGTATGCCTCCGAGACGCGAAAGGATTTCTGCCCAAGGCTTGCCCGAGAATAAATGCTTGGTGGAAACACACAATCGGCAGTTGGGGAACGAGTTGCTTGGTCGAAACCTTGGGCTTCGGGCCCATTCAAAGTCAGGTCAGTCTTTAACTGTTGTTGCAATGCATGCATGCCGATGTATCGCCATCTATTTAATCATGCAGGAATAACCAGACGACATACGTCGCTCAGTCTCTCAGGCTGTGGGTGAAATGTCGGCTTTGTTTTGCTGAGGTTAGCTGTAGTACAGCACAGCTTTATATGTTAATCCATTATACTGGTTTTCCGAACGTCGAGCTTTACGTCCATTGTGTCATATGCCAATCGCGAGCTTTTGCAAGCGCAGTACTGAATTTTTTGCAGACAAAGGGAAGACACAGCCACGTTCGCTGACACGTCACAGGTCCCAAATTCGGATAACCCGGGCCGACGACCCAACCCTTGCCAGCTAAGAGACAAAACTAGCAGCTTCGTCCTTGCGATACCTCTTTACCCACGGAGATCATCGACCATCTTCGCTCGCCCATAAACGAAATTCTATCTTGTACTGTCGATCATGACAGCGCCTCAGCTTCCTCTCGAACACTTTCTTAATCAACCTCGCCCAGATTCCATCGGTAGCGAGAACTCGGATGGCTTTGTTGATACAACCACACTTGCCGCGCACGATTTCGACGTCGATACACGAACTGGCTTTATGCCTCCTGATCCCCCCATTGAACGTCTCCCTACTGAATGGGAACCATGGGAGACGATATTCCAGCAAGCCATGTCTGCGAAACTGCAGCTCGCGGTGAAACCTGACCTGACGAGGGATGAGGGTGCACGTTCTGCTTCATGGAGGCTCGACGTGCGCAATAATGTGAGTCATCTTGCTCACAATTTCATTGTCTCTTTCTTACATGCTCGGTTTTCCAAATACAACGTTCTGTTTCCCGCCCCGTGCATTTTTTTTTTCCGTTCAGTTACCTGTGCTCTCGACGATGGGACTGGCTGTATCTGAATTATTACTCCGGCGAGCACATCATGTGCTCACCTTCATCATGCATATATATATCCACACGCTCCCTCTCGACTGTGAGATTCGTATTCCTCGCGCTATTTCCATTCCTCTCCTCGAGGTCGCGGCGCATCTGGAACTCCCACCTGTCGCAACCTACTCTGACACCGTCCTCTATAATTGGGCTCTCAAATCTCCCACAGATGCCGTTCCACCTGCGCTCGATAATCTGCGCAGTCGGGATCTTTTTACAGGCACGGACGACGAACAGGAGTTTTTCCTAGCATCATCGCGTATCGAAATCAGGGGCGTGGAAGCACTCGAGCTCATGCGTGCTACGATGGACGAAATGTTTGTCGGTGATGAGATTGCTGGGCGACGGATCACCGGATTCCTCCACAGGCTTGCCACCGTCGTCGACGACCTAACAGGCATACTGCTAGATGTCAGAAAAGGCTGTGATCCCCACTTCTTTTATCACAGCATACGGCCTTGGTTTCGTGGCGAGGATTCGGACTCGGTGAATAGGAAATGGATATTTGAGGGTCTAGATCAACACCCAGAGATAGAACTGCCAATGGACCTGTCGGGACCAAGTGCTGGCCAAAGTGCACTCATCCATGCCCTTGATATCTTTCTCGGTCTGGATAATTTCGGTGTCGATGAAAATGCTATTTCCGACGATAGACGGACATTACTCCGCCGCATGCAGATCTACATGCCGAGACATCATCGCAATTTCTTACGTCATTTGACGGACAATCCAAGACCAGTACGGAATATGGTTGTCGATGGCGATCCAAAGCTCGTGGAGGCGTACAATGAAGCGGTGCGCGCCGTCAAAGGGTTTAGAGACGCTCATATTCGGATCGTCGCGGTGTATATCATCGGACCAGCAAGCGAGGAGAGAAGGGCGGTGCAGCAGGAAAATGAGGCGGGATTAGAGGAAAGGAGACCACCGTTACAGGGAACCGGCGGGACCCACTTGATGCAGTTTTTGCGGGGTGTGAGGGACAAGACGGCAGAAGCTATGGTCAATTCTGCGACAGAGCCGGTCATACACGAGTTAGATGTACGTGATAGTGCTGGGCCTGTCACGTAAAAGTAGAAGCAATCAGATTACTGTCAAACAAACCTTTGGCCTTCTACAGGCTCAACGGTTTGCCTGATGCCATGCACCGTGGTCCACAGTGAGCGGTGCATAAATGACTCAGAACAGAATGCGAGGTTAAATCTGAAGCTTCTGTCTCTGAGAGCATCTTCGTGCATGGCACCAATCTGCCTTGAAGGTTGGACTCTGGCGCTAATGAAGTGAGTGAATGGTTGCTCATCTACCTCCGAGATTGAACTTCCTCGATAGAATAGTTAAAATCGTTTCCTTGCTCTTTCATCGTGGGTGGGATGAAGGAGTTTTATGCTGAGGGAGGCCGTTTGGAATCCCAGGTACACGTTATTATAATATGGACCCTACTTGCGTAAAATTCCGTGGCGACCAGGGTCCTGCCAGGGTCATAAGTCTCCTGCCTGACCATCATGCATGAAGCTGACTGTTTCCAGGACGTACTAGTTTTCTTCTTCCACGAGGTCGTTTGATTATCTGCAGTAGATGTCCCACAGAACGACCATCCTGGAACTTCCGCGTGCAATTTCCGTGATTTCGCGAACACTCCCGGGCTGGAACCAGACCTACGTCAACGGGATGTGTTGAATACTTTATCAAGGCGACGAGCGCATGCTTCTTACTAGCCTTCTTGTGAGGCACTGTTTATCTCTGGGAATGACTATCTCATTGTCCTCAGCGAATCACGATATCTGGTCGACCTCGAGCAGGGACATTGTCACTCGGACAATGATTGTCTCCTATCACACGTCCTTCACTTAACTGGGACTAACTTAACTTGCGACTCGGACCGCGGCTGAACGACCCGCCTACCCCCCGGTACTTCATCCTCATTCAAGTTGCGATGCTCTCGTGTTCGTGAGTGCTTTCCTACTCCCTCTTCTGCCCCACCATTCGGTATGTCTCACGGAGACCTTGATGAGGAGGGGAGCGTAACCGTTCTCCACATTGGAATTTACGCAGCCGGGGACGCCCCGGATAAACTAATTGCTAAACGTTTTGGTTCCTTTAGTACTCTCATTTCCAAACTACCCGACAGTGGTGTTGAAGCAAGAGGTGTTTTTTTTAATAAATAACATGTCCCTGAACACGAGAGGGAAAACAAAATTTCTGGGACAGGTTTGTTACTTCTATACTCGCTCATCCGAGAAATCGTGCTTATCATTCTCGGTAGTTTATTGGTGGTATGTTAGCTATCTCAATGTTAATATCGTTTCGTGCCCTTACTGATGAATTAGATCAATCACTACGGTAATCTTAGCTTCACCAATAGGTACATTAGGCCAACACTCTTCTACTCTCACCCTGCCGTGAGTGTTCTGTTATTCCGTGGACCTGTGCTTAGTGCAATCTAGGCACGTCATCGCGGTAACATTCTGCTTGGCCGCCCTCGGCAGCATTGCGATGGCGTTTATTGCCACTCTTGGCCCGCAGACTGGACTGCGTACGATGGTCATCGTCCGCAATAGCTCGAGATACTTGAGTGGGGATTTTCTATTCTGTACTGAACACTTGCACAGTAAGCACATTTCATTCCCAGTGCTCGCTTTTGTTGACATGTGGTACTCAGACTCGGGTTTGCTGCGATAGCTGTCATCCTTGGTGGCCAAGCACTTGCCTCGATCAACGCAAACATCCTCTCTTTGGTCCTTGGAATCATCATCATCTGCCTTGCTAGTCTTGTTCCTTGTTTTTCTGGATACGACATCGTTCACATTTACGAGCGACACGCATGAATTTTTGCGCTCTTCATCACGTTACATACTCGTGTGCTATCACTTGCGACTCTGCAGGGTTACATAGGCCCCCTGCTGCGAGTTTGATTCTCAGCACTAGTCGACCATCGCATTGCCATCGAGGTACAATGTTACGCTAGTAGTAATGCATAATACGGAAATTGCTGAATGTGTGTTGAATGTGGAACGCGCGAATGAATGTCCAACTGAATCCGTTTCCGACTTTCCGTCACCGGCGAGCGCAGGAGAATTGTAGCAAGCTACTGTTCAAACAGGCAGCCACTCTCCTTTGTTGTTGAACCGGCAGGATCATCATCACAACCGTTAGGTAAAGATTTAACCGCCCAAGATTCGCACACCTATACTGTATACCCCAATTATTTGCAGGTCGTGCGCAGGATGCCCGGTCCCAGAGGGAAAACAAACGCTGCAAAAAAGAACAAGAAGAAGGCGGTATCCCAGGACAATACTGCTTTGGGTTCGATATCACCTTCCACTGTCCCGGAACACGTCCTCGTCAGTTTGAACGAGCTATCAAACGATGGCTGGGACAAGGTCGCAAAAGTTTTATGTGACCATCTTGAGTTGCCAGGCGTGTCTTTCCCTATCTCTACATCTCCGGATAATGACTGATCATCCATCAGACCTCACAACAAGAAAGGGACTCAAGAAAGTGTACCACGACTTTGACGAGACCTACGAGCGCATGAACAACATGTATGTTGTGTATGAAGCAAATCAGTTTATCCGAGGTGGTATTATCGCAATCTATGTCAAGATGTGCGCGGACTCTATCCTCAGGAATATGCTCTGTCAACGTGGTACGGGTTTTCCATTTAAAATGCTAATGCAACTAATGCCGGGAATCCGAAGGTCTTCTTTCAAAGATTGTTTCCCTCATTGACACGCCAAATGCCACTCATATCGCCCTAAGAGCCCTGGCGACTGTCACCCAACACGGTGGTTCGAATATTCGCAGGGATGTCTCCACGCACACTCCAATTCTGATCAGAGTTCTTCAGAATTCCCCCGACGATCTGTATGCTGCCGAACTGGTCATCTCGACGATTGCACACGTCATCACGTGCTCACCCGACGAACCTCAGGAACCGACGGCCAAGTATGCCAAGTATGCCAAAATTCTCCAACTCCCCAAGCTTATCCCTCTTATCCTCGGCGTTATTGGAAGACCGGCTGTCTCTCTGCCACTTCTTCATCATGCTCTAGAACTGTTTGGGAGCCTCACGCACCACTGCGCCCAAGACTGTTTAGCGTTCCCAGATATGATCGATTTCCTCATCGCATGCATTCGTAGCGCCGATATGCACTCTCGCTTATACGCGCTTGGTTCTGTGATCCACTTGAGTGTTCCGGACTCAGGAAAAATAGTCTATGATCCACGAGCACTTATGGCTGCTGTGAAGCGGGGCCTGCCAGACCACCTCACTGACCTCCTTCTCGATTATGGTCCAGCACGCTGCGAGATGACGCTCACCGTCCTGTCTTTATCAGACCACCAGAAAGCGATGATGCAGTGCTTGCAAGATCACGATTTGTACAAACTTGGACGAACTCTTGCCGAACTTGTCCTTCGGAACGAGTTTTCCATTTGCGAGGGAGGCTTTCAGGCTGTAAACCAGCGTACTGGTCGGGTTGAAGATATAGATACAGGTCTGCCATTCAAGATGTGGGTCGACGCTCTCCCGGTCTGTGCCAAGAGCATTCGTGAGCGAGGAAAGGCAGGCGAAGAGGACCTTGCGGACATACTTGCCATGAAGTATTTTGTTATCCGCTCTCGTATACCTGAAGCGATCATGATCGCCAAGGGGGCCATTGAACGCAACCCCCGGTGTGCCTACCCCTACTACATCATGTCGCTCGGTGCAGATGAGCAGGTGGGGCTACGTTCTGTCAAAAAGGGGCTCAAGTGCAAGAACATGACACCGTTCGTGAACCATGTACTTCGGGCGCGTGCTACTGAAATTGCCGGAAATCTGGCTTTGTGTCGTGTACAGGAGTCAGCCGTGGGCGACCAGAATTGGGAGCAGGCACAAGCACTTGTAGGCAGTGCCTTGGAAGATGCACAGATCTACCTCGATAAGGCGCCACCGGATATGCGTCACCAGAAAAGCATTTTGTACTGGTATATTTTACTGACTCTTGCGCAAAAAGGACCGGAGCTATCACACGATCTATGTGAACTCAAGGTAACATTATTTGTTTCTCTTCCTGTTGTCTGCTTACCTGCTGTACCCGTGCAGAAGTACAATGACAAGTTGAAAATATGTGATGAATTCTTTGCCGAGTTTGGTATCGTCCCGCCGAGATCACAGCTCCGCTTTGCACATGAACGCATCTTCTCGCGTTATACTGCTGCTGTGACGAAATGGGGTACAGCTGTTGCACAGCTCGAGACCTATGATATTGATGAATTCATCATCTCCCGTGACAAGGCCGAGGACAAACTTGCCTCCTGGTTGACCAACATGCAAGAAGAGACCATGGATGATGTTGATCATGACAACCATCCCCACAGGTCGTCGCATATCAAGTGTCCAAAGAAAAATCCTATGGAATTGCACCGATGCTCGTGGTGTGGGAACCCGAGTGCAGTGTTACGCAAATGTGGAGGATGTGAAAAGGCAAGGTATGATGGGAGGGTTTCTGGGTCAACTCAGGCTGAACAACTGGGATGTTTTAGATATTGTGATACAAGTTGCCAGAAGTTGGCATGGTTGGAACACAAAGTGGAGTGCAAAAAGAGTGCAAATTCTTCTGCATGATTAGGTGATACAGTATGATATCATTTGCTAGGGGTTGACTGATCTGTGCTTCAAATCATCTGTGGTGATGGCCTTGCAGGAGGCTGCAGAGGCCTGCCTTGTATTGCTGTTTAAGGATAGAGTTCAAAAGTCTGGTTAAAGGACTGATAAAAAGACCACAACCAGATTGGACCAATGCAGGTTGCAACTGGACCAATGGTCTGGTCTTTTCTCTTTTAGAAAAATAAATTTTCAGTCTTCTAGATTTTGGAAAAAAAGAAAAACCAGATGAAAACTGGTTCAAACTGGTTGCAACTGATACTGATAGCATCCCCCCATGAAGGACTACATGCTCTAATTTTTTCATATTTTTCCAGATTTTATATCACTCAATTTCATTTCATAGATCTAAAAAGATGTATCAATGACATAGCAACCCAGAAATGGCTATATCTTGATCATTTATTAACCAGTTGATGTAAATATTTGTTCAGTAGCTTGGCAAGAGTATGTACTACCTTTTATATCTACATTACTAAGCATGATTCCCATGAGAAGACTGGTCATTTTACAAAACTGGTTGCAACCAGTTCAAACCAGTTCAAAAATGTCTAGGGAATTGTTAAACCAGTTTTTTGTGGTTTTGGTTTGGTCTCAGCAATTTTGTTTTTCAGTAAGACTGGTCCAGGTCTGGTCCTTCCAAAAAAGGCAATAAAAACTAGACTGGACCAGACTTTTGTTTACTATTTGAGGACACCAGTCTTGCTGCTATTCATGCCAAGTGTGTTACCATCCAACCCAAGGATCTTACCTTGGCTTGCTGGTTATGTGGGGAGCATTCATAAAATCATAGATTTATCTTGTGTTTGGTGGATTCAGCTGTATGCTACTGTATTCTAAATTTCATTCTCTTGAGTTGAGCAATGCATTCCAAAGTGTTATATCATGGATGAATATGGATGATGTGCCTGAGACAGGGTTTCAATTGAAGTGTTTGCTGTTATGATTCCCTCTTTCTTCTTCTTTGCCATACATAGTCTGGCATCACCTGGTATCTTCCACCTTCTCTAGAGTGTTCTAGAATGTCCAACACATTTGTCCATCAGCAAATCACTGATTTTGGGACAGTTTCATACACTTTGTCAGATATTCTTAAAGAGAGTGTAGATAACGCAGGCTAACGTTTTACACTACTCCCTTGGGTGCGCAGTACAACGATAGGGGTAATGACAGTATGAGACTTACTGTCTAGCAGAATACTTGAGTAGAGTATCGGACTATATTGATAGTCGGGTTGAATGAGAGAATAGAAGATATGAAAGGAACTTGATTTCTGAGTCTCTACAGTATGAGTACAAAAGACTCTGTATTTATACAGTTAATGAATATGATATATGTCACT
>JBBPMP010000080.1:55809-70982 GCA_038090395.1 Boletales sp. KT-2023a | reverse complement strand
GCGCCTGGTCCTGTTGTTGTTGCTGAAAATTTTGATATGAATTGTGAGGTTGGTTACAGTACTGTGCTATACATCATTGATTCATGCTGGAAGGCCAGCATCTGAAGTTTTTAATGCATTGGACTGGTGACAATGATAATGAACACACTTGGAAGCCAGCCAGCAACCCAACTCATGTCAAAGAAGCAATCTATGATTTTTATGCAACTCAGGTGACCCATCAGCCTCTTGGAAGATATAGATGGACTACATTGACTTTTGTAGTTTATTTACACTATATGAGAACATCATGGAATCAAGTTTGATCCCCTTTAATTGTCTGGAAGTTGATCATTAGGAAGAGGGTGGTGTTATGGATATACACTTTTTTTTCTTTTTCTATGATTTTTCCTTGATTTTTTCACAATGCTTTTCACTTTCTTTTTAGTTTTTGGTTTATTAGCCCCTAAAACAGGTGCACAATGTCATCAATGGATGACATTCAAGTTATGTGTTTATTAACACTGCATATAGTATATGGATACATTTCACATGTCACTTCATTACAAACTCATATATACTATACATACATACATAAACACCTTGTGTTTAGACTGTGTCTCATGCTTGATGCATGATGCCCCTATATTTTCCATGATTGTTAGATCTGCCATACCTCATGGTGTTGCATATTTTTTCCTTACTCTTTCCTCATGTACACTTTACTAATCATGCATGTACAGTATAGTATGGCTATGCTACCACATCCTCATGGTGTCAAGTCTGGTTCTCCTAAGTCTCTGGAGGTTGGACAAGAGGCAGAGTCTGGAGGTGGGTGGATGCCAGAAGCAGATGTGGAGCAGAGATTGGAGTTGGATGGTGAAGATGGCAGCTTCAGGTTTGCCTGCACCCTTGCATCATCCATGTCCTCATATTTCATAGGGTGGAGTCAGATTGAGGTCAACAATAGTGACAAGCTACTGAGGTAGAGTTATGTGGAGAGAGGAGAGAGAGGGACAGGATAGAGACAGGGGAGTAACTTGGTTGATTTATGAACCAAAGATAAGTCCTCAGTGAGTACAGGATTTAATACAGGAGTATGGATGCTATGCTAAGGGTTGATAGAGAACAGAATAGTGAAGTACATAAACTAAGTGTCAGTGGATTGCAACAAAAGGGTCCATGGAGAAATATGAGGGTTGACAGAGAAACAATAAAGGGAATGGAAACTGTCATGTTCCATGCCCTTCCAGAACCACTCATGCCCCTATCTGCTCTTATCTGCACCCTTTGTCCAACTCCAGACTCTCTTGTCCAATGTCTGCTACTCTTGGTCCACCTTCACATGACAAGTCCAGACATCCCCAGGTATCCAGTTTCCCTTAAGGTCCTATTTTCTCTTTAGTTCCTCTCTTTTGTTTCTGCATTCACCCATAGTTCTTTTGTCTCTATTGTCTTTGTCTGTACCCTACAATTGGACTAGTTCCATTCTCCATTTCCTGTACCTTCTGTCTTCCCTGAGTATGTGCCACTAGTATGTACCTTTACATACTCCATATTGTCTGCTCTCTATTCTCCATTACATAGCATTCACTCTCATGTACTTAAAGTCTGTACTTCACTGAGAAATACCTCAGTTTGTAAATCAACTAAGTCTCTCCACTTCACTTGTTGTCTCTGTCTGATTCTGCTCTCCCACTTCCTCCTCTGCTTGTCACTCTGCCTTGGTAGCCTTGTGGCTATCATTGTAACTCTGTCTGTACTCCATTCCTCTGAAATATAAGGATAAGGGCAGTACAAGGGCACAGGCATCTCCTGAAGCCACCAGTATCAGAGAACCCAGACTTGACAGAAACAGAGTATGGAAAGGTCAGTTGCCAGCAATGACAACCAATCCCAAAGTATTAATAGGAAAGAACATAATAAGGAATGGGAATAGGAATGGACATATGGACAAAATGGTATGGTTGGGTTATAACTGGAAAGGTGTCTGGAGCCTGAAAGGAAGGTGGATATGGTCAGATATGTAGGAAGTGGAATGGTTGGGAAGGGCACAGGACATGACACATGGATTGCACATGGGCAATATACAGTATTGTTGATTAGATAGCAATACAGACAAACATGTACATATACAGTATCAGTGTACATATACTGTACATAAGGTTGCAATTCAGCCCAAAAAACTCCTTAGTGTTATGCTTGGTCTGGGTAGGAACGAGCATAGGCTCAAAGATAACTAGAGGCAAGGGTCAAGGGTTTGAAGAAGTCTGAGCAGGACTTGCCAGACGACGAAGAGTTCAACCGATAAGACGATTGGTGAGAGATCAGAGGTTCGGTTGACTTGGAGAGTTGACGGAGAGATCAGAGAGGTCGTCTGACGAAGATGTCGATGAAGGATCAAAGTGATTCAAGGGAGACAAGGTTGATTGAGCAGAACTAAGCTAAGGTACATCGATGTACAACAAGGCTTAAGTAGTACTCAAGATAAAGTTAAGTCAGAGAAAGGAAAGATAAGAATCACCTCATGGTGAAGATAAGAGTAAACATGAGGCAGCAGAAATGAAAGACATGAGGTAGAGATAAGTAAGGCGTGTGACGAATGTGTTGTACGTTCTAGAACACTCTAGAGAAAGTAAAGGAACCAGGTGATGCCAGTTTAAGTATGACAAAGAAAAGAAATGGAGGAATTGTAACATTACCCCCGGAGTACATTCGAAGTTACTACAAGAAAACAAGGGTGAAAGTGAATAGAGAAAAGAAACAGGGTACTCAGAAATCCATGCAATGATCTCCACCAGGGGAACCCATCATGTTTGCATAAGTGGAAGCATCCATGCCATCACTGTCATCTTCATGGATATAATGAGGGGCAAAGTCTAGATGTATGGTTGTGGTAGAAGGCATAGGATGTGGAGGGGATTGGGAAGGATGACAACGATGTGGGTGACACCAAGGAGGAACCTGGGTAGATGGTCCAGCTTTGTGTGGGGGGAATGATAGTCTGGCAAGGAGGGGGCGACGGGAATAGGGAGCACGACATCCTGAAGAATGAGAGGATGTGGGAGATGACGAGGGAGCAACCGAGGGAGGAGGACAGGGACAACGAGGACAGTTGTGTTGTGAATGTCCTGGTGCATGATGACCACAAAAGGGGCAGGCATAGTAAGGACAATGGGGGTGGATGTGGTTCAAGCGGTGACAGTGGTAGCATGTTTTGAAGTAAAGGGGATGAGATGAGGGAAGAGGGCGGTCACATTGACCGTTCCATTGTACTTCAGCTTGATCCATCTCGTCAGCCATGGCCTGGGTGAAGGGTTCTGAAGAGTAGTCAGTGGATTGTTCTGCGGTGTGGTATCTGGATGAGTGGGAGGTTATTGTCGCCAGGTCATCAAGGGTTAAGGGAGGTTCCAGGAGGTTGGGGGTAGGGATTCGGTTTTCTTTGGATTGATTGGCTAGTTCCCTGACATAGCGAAGAATGTCGGCTGTAAGGTCGTCCATCTCAAGCTGGTGCATGAGGTCGGTGGTGAGGGTGAGGAGTCTATTGTGCATGTCGTGTAAGAGAGTGGTTTGGGTCGTCAAGTAGGAGTGGGCATGGATTTTGTCGGCGATAGAAAGAAGGCAAGGAAGTTCATTGTACAGATGTAAAAGAGATTTGAGGGGGGAGTAGGGTTCTAAATGGTGTCGAAGAGGAATAATAAGGTCCAGGTGGGTCAAATGCATATACATGGCGCCCATGGCAGTGATGGGGAAGTGTTCCTGTTGGAGACAGTGGGCATAGATGGGTACTGCGATGAAGATGACTGTGTCAGTATTCACAGGAGGAGGAGTGGGGGGAACGTAGGGGGCAGTCCAGGGGATTTCAGAAGTAGCGTCGACAGGAGGGAGTTCAGGAGGGGGGTTCCAGGATGAAGTGGTGGTGGGACGTGGTTCAGGGATAGTCAGAATGGGAGAGGAGGATCTGGTAGGAGAGGGCATTTCAACAACAAGAGGGAGATGATGGGTGTTTGGGAGAAGGAAAGATGGAAGGGTGGAGCTTCTTATAGTCGTTGAGAAGTTGTTTTGCATGTTTGAACTCCAATTCAGGTAACCAGGAGTCTTCTTCGGCTGAGTAGCCTTTCCATCGGATCAGGAATTTCTGATTAAGTGGTGATCCCTTGTGTTGGATGATCTTTTCCATTTCATACTCTTCTTCTCCATCAATAAGGTCAGGAGGTGGGGCAGGGAAGTTCGGTCTGTGTACATCGTTTTCATGATAGGGTGATAAGAGGGAGGCGTGGAACGTGTTGTGTATTTTCCAGGTACGGGGGAGGTGGAGTTTGTATGTCAAGGGAGATAGAACATGGGTGATGGTGAAGGGTCCTTCTCATTTGGGGGTGAATTTCGGATGGGAGATAAGTCGTTTAAGATTTCAAGCTTCGAGCCAAACCTTGTCGCCTTTCTGGAAGGGAGTGAATTTCCCATGGGAGCGAGACTTCATGACTTGTCTGGCAAGTTTGTGAACTGCTAGAGCTTTGTCTTGGGCTGCAGAGAGGAGTTTCAGGCATTCTTTGACGGCTGGGAGGTGGGATTCGGCAAGGATGGTGGGGAGTGGACGGGGTTCAAAGCCCATCATGAGAAAGAATGGAGATTTGTTGGTAACCAAGTGGGGGTGGTGATTGTGTGCGAATTTGGCATGGGATATCATTTTGGACCAAGTAGAAGGAGAGTTGCCACAGAAGATGTGGAGATAGGTTTTGACTTCTTGATTGACACATTCCGTTTTGCCATTGGATTGGGGATGATAGGCGGTGGAAAGGGAGAGGTTGTATCCAAGGAGGCATCCAAGTTCTTTGGCAATGGTAGAGGCAAATTGGGGGCCTCGGTCAGAGATAATTTTGTCGTAGAGACCGAATCGAGTGTAGACTTTGTGGAAAAAGAGGGAAGCGATCCCTTCAGCGGAGACTGACTTCTTTGTAGGGCAGAGAATCACCCCCTTAGTAAGCCCATGGTCGACCACAACCAGAAGACTGTCAAAGCCACCAGAGAGGGGAAGGTCAGTGATGAGATCGCAGGAGACCTGTTAAAATGGACGAGCGCAGGAGGAGGAAATGGGAGAGAGGGGAGGAACTGTGGGATGTGTGTTTGCTTTGGTGGACTGACAAGAAGTGCATCCCTCAACGTATTTGTGGACAAAGTGAGCAAGACCTGGCCACCAGAATTCGGAGGCAACGAGTTGGCGTGTTTTAAGATAGCCAGGGTGACCAGCGGAGGGGTGATTGTGGTGACGTTGAACGATGGAGTGTTGGAGGTCAGGAGGAACATAGACTCGCCCTTGGAAGGTGAGTATCCCAGCATCATATTGCCAGTTGGAGAGACAAGAGCGAAATTGGGCAGGGATGTCGCCAGTGGTGGCATGGAGTGCATTGAGCACAAGGGGGTTGGAGGAGGAGGAGGAAGCAAGCTTCTCTTGGAGGGAGGTGTCAATGAGGTTGACAAAGAGGGAGTCGGGCAGAAGGGTGACATTGTTGTTATTGTCATCATGGGAGGGAAGGAGGTCGGGACGGCGAGAGAGGGCATCAGGAGCGGCGAGGGAAGAGCCAGGAACATGGGTAAGTTTGAGGTCATAGTCAGAGATGTCTAGCAGCCAACGAGCCTGTCGTTGGTTGAGTTTCTGGGGTTGGCGGAAGTATGTGAGGTTCTTATGATCGGTGAAGACTTGGACAGGGAAAGGGGATCCTAAAAGATAGTGTTGCCAAGTCTTGAGACCACGAATGACAGCTAAGAGTTCTCGATCATAGATATCATAGTTGCATTCAGTGGGGGAGAAGGTTTGGGATAGGTAGGAACAAGGGTGCCAATCACCATTGGCATCAGTTTGAAGGAGGACTCCTCTGGAGGCATATTTGGAGGTGTCAGTGGCGACAGCAAAGGGGTGGGAGGGGTCAGGGAGATGGAGGATGGGTTGCGAGAGGAAGAGTTTCTTCAACTCGTCAAAGGCTTGTTGGCAAGAAGGGGACCAGGACCAGGGTTGGTTCTTCTTGGTAAGGTCAAGGAGGGGGCGAGCGACGTTGGAGTAGTTGGGGATAAACCATCAGTAGAAGTTGGCAAAGCCAAGGAAAGAGCGGACGTCTTTGACCTTAGCAGGGGTAGGCCATTCTCGAATGCCGTCAAGTTTGATGGGGTCCATGGCTAGTTTGTCAGGGCGGATGATCATACCGAGGTATTCAACTTCTGAGATGGCGAAGTTGCATTTTTTGAGCTTGAGGTGGAGGTCAAGTTCCTTCATTCATTGGAGGACTTATTTTGTGCATTCCTCATGGGTTTTCTGATCAGGGGAGAAGATCAAGAGGTCATCCATGTAGATTACCAACCATCCTTCAGCAATCATATCGCAGAAGGAGTTGTTCATAAAGTGTTGGAAGGTAGCAGGGGAGTTGCAAAGTCTGAAGAACATTACTGTAGGTTCGAAAAGACCTTTGTGGGTAATGAAGGTGGTTTTCCATTGATGGCCATCCTTGATGCAAACATTGTTATATCCCCAACGGACGTCGAACTTAGTAAAGACTTTAGCTCCCTTGAGTTTATCAATGAGGTCAGAGATGAGGGGAAGGGGGTAGGTGTTGCGAACAGTGTGTTCGTTGACATAGCAATAGTCTTGGCAAGGGCAGAGGCCACCATCCTTCTTTTTGACAAAGAAGAAAGGGATGGCTTGGGGAGAGTTCGATGGTTGGATCTTGCCAGCTTTGAGGTTCTTGTCAAGGAAGGTTTCAGTGGCGAGCTTTTCATCTGGGGTGAGAGGATAGAGTTTGCCAATTTTCAGGGTGAAGGATTCATCAAGGTTGATTTCATGATCATAGGGATGGCTGGGAGGAATATGGTCATTCGCCTCTTTTGAGAAGACGGTGGGGAACTCAGAGTATTCAGGGGGAAGGGTAACTTTGGGTTTGGCTTTTTCAGCAGCTGCTGCTAGTTCCATTGCTGTGGTGAGTTTGGCGATGGTGGTGTTGGGGATAAATCGAGAACCACAGCAGATGAGGCGTTGGATGATTTGACAATCGTTGTTGCAGACAAGATGTTGTTGTTTGGTCTCCTTCTTCATGTAATTGTAGAGTCATCCATCCCACATTGTGTCGACGTTGACGTGTCGAATGGGGCAAGGGGAAACAGGAGTAGGAGGGGGATGAGTGTGTTTCTGATAAAGGTTGTTCAATTGATCAGACTCAAGAGGAATAGAGAGTTGTCGCTTCGTCCAGTCAATGGTGGGGTTGACCTGTTTAAGCCAGGGGAGTCCAAGGATAACGTTTTCTTTTCTACAGTTGAGGACATGGAAAAGGACGGAGTGAGAGATCTGTCTGATGCAGACGTAGAGGGTGGTAGAGAATCAAATGAGGCCATTCTTGTTAGGAGATTGGTCAACGTTTTGAACAGCAATGGGGGTAGAGAGTTGAGTTTTTGGGAGTTTGTGTTTCTGGACAAAGTCCCAATTGATGCAGGAGATTTGTGCTCCAAAGTCGATGAGAGCGCGGGTTCCAATGGCTTTTAAGTGCGAGGGCTCAATGACTTGGACAGGGATTTGCATAGATTGTCTAGCTATCAAGTTTACAAGTACAGGCACACAAGAAAAGGAAGAGGAGGGTCATTGCATTGGGGTACACCCTCCATTCAAAAATCCTCGTTGGGGACTGCAAAAGAAATGTGGGCGACGGTTTCTTCATCGTCATTGTCAAGCTCTTCAAGCTTAGGTAGTTCTTTGACTTTTCTAACCTCCTTCTTCTTCAGCTGAGGGGTCGAGGGGAAGGTGGGGCAAGCAGAGGAGAGGTGACCGGGTTTTTGACAGTGGAAGCAGAGTCCATTTTTGATGCACTGTTGCCTTTCAGTTTGGGTCATCTTTGGGATGTGGACAGCATCTACATCCATGGCATTTGGGTCTTTGGTAGTATGGGAGGAGGAAGGGGAGGAGAAAGATCAGTAGGTGGTGGTGGAGGAGCGGTTTTGGTGGGCAATATCTTCAGCACAACCCCATTGGGTCTGGAAGTGGATTGTCTTGGAATACCAGTCTTCAACTTTTGTGGAAACGGTGTCCATGGTCATGATGTGATGCATAAGCTTGACAGGGATGCCAGTGGAGAAGTAGCCAATGAGGACATTCTCATCAATGATTTGACTGATCTGGACCTTGCTTTGGAAGGTCGAGATGTAGGAGGCAAGATCGGCGGGGTGGTTTGTGTTAGGCATGCGATAGGTGGAGAGCCAGTTAATAGCAAGGGCTTTAGTGTCATGGTGTTCGAAGGTGGTGTTGAATTTGGTGATGAAACTGGTGAAGGTTCCAAAGCCTACTGCAGTTCCATTGGCATTGGTGACTAAGGCGGATTTTTGAAAGGAGGATGCCCAAGTGAGGGCAGCACCTACCTTCATATAGGAGAGGGCGAAGGCAATTCGTTTGTTGTCAGTGTTGTAGACATCATTGTTTACCATTAGGTAGGTACAAACAGAGTTGAGCCAAGGGGATGCCTTAGCATAGTCGCCATCGAAGGCATCAGGGGTACAGATGTGGAGCTCGGTGGGTTTGGTCATCATAGTAGAAGAGGGAAAGGGGGGAAGTGGGTGAGAGGGGGCGAAACGATGAAAGAGAGATGGAAGAGGGGGGACAGGGGTGGGGGAGATGAAGAGAGGAGGTCTGGTGGCTATGGGAGTGGGGGAAGGGGGAGTGGGGTTTTGAGGAATGGAGATGGAAGCAGAGAAGTTGTGGGCAAGGGTGAGAGTTTCTTCTTGTTCAAGGTTGTCAGGGACTTGGACGTCAGAGTTGTCGTCCTGGTCGGGGTATTCAGTGGCAGTGGGGGAGGGAGAAGAGCCAGAGGGAAGTTCCTGTGCCTTAGAGTGGTAGGAGTCAAGGAGCGACCTGGGGAGGCTGGTATGATGAGGGGATGGGGATGAAATGGTGGGGAACTACAGCAATGGTAGCCCAAAGTAGAGCTTAGTTCTTTTGTTATGCTTGGTCTGGGTAGGAATGAGCATAGGCTCAAAGAGAACTAGAGGCGAGGGTCAAAGGTTTGAAGGAGTCTAAGCAGGACTTGCCAGATGACGAAGAACTCAACTGATAAGATGATCAGTGAGAGATCAGAGGTTCAGTCGACGTAGAGTGTTGATGGAGAGATCAGAGAGGTCGTCCGACGAAGGTAGTTGATGAAGGATCAAGGTGATTATGAGGAAGACAAGGTTGATTGAGCAGAACTAAGCTAAGGTACATCGACATACGACAAGGCTTAAGTAGCACTCAAGATAAAGTTAAATTGGAGAAAGGAAAGATAAGAATTGCCTCATGGTGAAGATAGGAATAAACATGAGGCAGTGGAGATGAAAGACATGAAGTGGAGATGAGAATGGTGTGTGATGAGCATGTTGTACGTTCTAGAACACTCTAGAGAAGGTAAAGGAACCGGGTGATGCCGGTCTAAGTATGACAAAGAAAAGAAACAGAGGAATCATAACAATGCACAGTATTAACGTCCTGTGCCCAATCAGAGTCTGTATTGGTCAAAAGGCCTTTTCCGCTAGCTCCAGAATAAACCAGTGCATAATCACGAGTGCCAACTAAGTAGCAGCAGATGTATAGAGCCCTGTCAAGGTGCTCCTGGGATGGATTGGCAGACATGCATACCAGTTGCATAATGGCATAGGCAATGTCTGGATGGGTGCCGATCATAAGATACAGCAATGAGCCGATCATGGTTTGGAAGCATGTCTGCAACTCATGTTGGATTGGGGCATCGTTCTTCACTGGGTAATAACCCTGTGGAAGAGGGGTTGGTGCAGATTTGGTGTTTGTCATGCCGCATTGTTCTAGCACCTTATCGAGGTAGTCTTTTTGGTCAAGTTTAATTGATTGACCTTCTCGATGGATGTTCATCCTGAGGAATTCACGAATTTCCCCAAGGTTGCGACATTCCCACTTCTTCATGAATGCAGCCTTGATCTTGTCTACTAGATCTTTATTAGGTCTGCAGAAGAGGGTGTTGTCTATGTAGACTATCACAAGTACTAGGTCTTTTCCTCGTTGATAAATAAAAAGTCTGGTGTCTGTCTTAAGATGTTGGAAGCCTAGATCTGCCATGGACTTATCAAGTGCTTTCCACCAGGCTAAGCCAGCTTGCTTGAGTCCATAAAGTGTGCACTGAAGGTGGAGGACTTTGCCTTTATGTTCAGGTGGCATAAACCCTTCAGGAAATTCCATATAGATTTCCTTGTGCAGTTTACCATAAAGGTATGCAGAGCAGACATCAAGACCAGTTATTTACCAGTTTTCCAATGTGGCTAACGCAAACATGCAGCGCACTGTCTCGAATCGTACAACTAGGGAGAAGACTTGGTCAAAGTCTAACCCTTCAATCTGTGAGAAGCCTTTGGTGACTAGGCAGGCTCTTTTACAACTGTCCGATTTAACATCAAAGACCCAACAGTTTTTAATCACCTTGCAGTGTTGTGGGTGCGGACATATTTTATAGACATCTCAGTCTTTGAGCATTTGAAGTTGTTCTTCACAGGCTTTAAGCCAATCCTTCCGCTCTTGCTCAGGGAGCTTTTGGATATCTCAGAAAGTCCATTCCTGCAGGTTTGGGGATGCACCAAAGGCAGAATCATGCAGAATTGCATGATTGCAAAGGAATGAAACCAATGCATCTCCCCTTTCCCATGTGAGATGGTCAATGTCCTCTTCTGAAGAAGAGGGGGATGGGGGGAGTCCACCAGGGATGGCAGGTGAATCCGGAGCAGTATCTGGGGCACTAGAGGGTCTGGGGACCAGTGGTGTGGGTGATGGGAGGGCAGAGTCACCAGTAAAGGTGCCAGAGCTGGAGATGGAGTGCATGCAGGGACTGGAGACAGTGTGTGTGAGGGACCAGACTCCTCAGAAGAGGAGCTGGATGATCTGGAGGGTGAAGAGTATCTCCATTGAGGAGCAGAGTTAACCGCATCAGACTCGTCAGAGGAGGAAGAGGTGTTGGAGGATGGTACCTCCTCATCATGTTTGTGGGCAGGTACATGGGGACCTTGGTGCAGATGGTGCAGAGTGGAATGGGAGCATCAAGGGAACAAATCTTCATCGAAGATCGCATGTGCAGAAGTAACAACAGAGTTGTCGGGCTGCATGAAAACATAGTTTGTTTCACTACCGGAGGAAACTCCAAGGTAGATCATCAACTGCGATTTGGGCTGTAGTTTGCCATTTCACTGTTCAGCTGGGATGTGCATGTAGGCACTGCATCCGAAGATGCGCAAGTGAGAAATTGAGGGTTTCTCCCCTTTAAGTAGCATATGGGGGGTATCCCACTTGAGATGAACCTGGGGGGTCCTGTTGTAAATGTGGGTTGCATGAAGCAGAGCCCATTCCCAATAAGAGGGAGGTAGGCAAGTGTGTAAACACATAGCCTGTGCCTTGTCCATGAGGGTATGGATCAGGCGTTCCACACAACTGTTCTGCTGGTGAGCATAAGGGGCAGATTGTTGAATGTTAACTCTGTTGTCTCATGGAATGTGCCGGAGGTATATTCTCCACCAGCATCAGAGCACCAGTGTTTTATCATGGCATTGTGCTGGGTTCAGACAAATGCAAACCATTGTTTGGTTGCATGGAGTATTTGATCCTTAGACCAGATCAGGGTGGTCCAAGCAAAAGAGGTATAGTCGTTGTAAAAGATGACAGTGTACTTATATTTTGAGTACAACAGTACCTCAGAGGATTTTACAGTAAGTCTGAATGGACAACCTTGAAGGGAGCAGTTGCCCACATCTCCATATGAGGAAAATGACGATTCAGCTGTTTGCCGAGTTGACATCCATGACAGATACCAGTTTTGGTAGGAATTTTTATGTCAGGAAAATCCTTCAGGTGCTTCTTAGCATGCCTGATGACATCAGGGGACGAATGTCTGAGATGTCAATGGATCAACTTGAAGTCAATCTGTGATGTGAATGATGACATGCCAGAAGGCACATCATCAGGGTGGATTGGTTTGGCATGAAGCCAATACATTGTTCTGTGGCCATGGCTGTGAAACTCCAAAAATGGGCCTTGGAAGCACTGGTCCCAGATGGTAATCCATCTGGGTCTGGCATGAAGTGTAAGGCAGGAGGATTGAAGGAAAATGCCCATAGACAATAGTCGAACTCTGCATAAGGGCATGTGGAGGACCAGTGAAAGTCTAGCATAATGGTCTTTGAATTTAATCAGGACCATTCCTCTACCTAAAATAGCTGCTTTGCCATTTGCAGTGCTGGCATATTGTGGTTCAACAAATTGTTGATACTCAATAAAGTTGGACTTGTCTGGTGAAAAGTGCACAGACATGCCGGAATCGAGTAACCACATATCAGAGGGGATGCCATGGTTGTGTGCCTTTTCTTTTCCTTTTTCACTCAGGTGTTTGGAACACTTATCACACATGGTGAATTCGACAGGAGTAGCAGATGTATTAGAACTATCTACTACAGAAACATAACTATGATGTTTTACCTGAGGCAAATCAAACTGTGTGTCAGAACCCATGAGTGAAAGAGAAGATGGTACGCACATACCTATGGAGTGAGCACTTCTTATGAAGAACTCCTCCATGTAGTTGTTGACAGTATCATCACCCAAGCTCACCATATCCTCATCTACCTCTTCGATACTGGAAGAAGAGGTGAGGGGGAGATCCTGGAACTGCTGCAACAGTGGTGCAGACAGCCAAGCAAAGAGTGTTAGCTCCAATTGGGAGCAATGGGTAGCAACTGGTTTGAGGTTGCGGATGGTTTGCAAGGTGGCTGGGACCTTGAGGTGGCAGGCAAGAGAGATTGTATCATTTGTCACAGGAAATGTGGGTGGCCCATAGTGGGATGCACCAGTGGTGTGGGCGGAGCAGCAGGGGTCATGGGCGGGGGATGTGAACACAGTGGCAGCAGGCAAGGTGATGACAGGGGCAGCAAAGGCGAAAGAGGCAGAAGCCTCGGTGGAAGTGGCTTGTGCCTTTTCCTTCTTGGACTTCTTCTTCTCCTTGGACTTCTTTTCGCCCTGTTCAGAGCGATTTCCCTTGCGCCGCTGCTTCTTCTGGTTATTCCCCTGTGTAGAGGAACCACCTTGTTCTTGTTGCTGGGAGAACTGAGGTTCCCCCTGCTGTCATTTGATGGCGGTGACCTTGTTGGCCTGTGGATGGGTGTCCTTAGGTGGGCAGTGCTGGGCATAGGTCTGCCATGAGACGTTGAGCTGATGCTCAAGGTCGACGAAGGAGGGAAGCCCCTTGGGTTTCTTCGTCTTTGGGTCCTCCTCACTGGAGGTGGCAGCGACAGCAGTGGTGATGTGATCCCCATACTTGGGAATCTTTGCAATGACCATTAGTGACTTGGTCACATTGGAGAGGGGGTAGCCAAAGTTGTTCAGTTTGTTAATGTGTCCAGCAAGTTTGGACAGGGTGGCAACAGGGGAGTTGTTCTCTGGGAGCTTGAGCTCCATCATGGCCTTGAACTCTGTGATGGCAGAGGAGACAGTGGGACGATTGAATTTCTCCTTAATGTTGGAGAGGATGGAGATGGCATCTTGCTTGAAGTCAATTCCATATTCAAGAATGTGGTGCTTGCAGGTGAGTGTGATGGCTCCTGTGGCCTTGTCATTCTCATCATCCCAGTTGTTGATCTTGTCCTGAGCTTTGTCGATTTCTGACTAGGAGGGAGTGTAGGCAGGGGTGATGATGGTGCCGGTGCTGTCAACTACTTCAGTTGTGTCAATTGGGAGTTCTGGGCGATCCCAGTAGATCTTTGAGTAGACCCCAGTAGATCGCAAGTAGGCGACCATGTTGGACTCCCACAGCTTGTAGTTAGAGCCATTGAGCTTCAGCATGTCTTTTAAGATGGAGGTCATGGTAAATCTGGAAGAGTAAATGTCAGCATGAGGCCTTATGAATGAACAAGAGGGAGCGGTGAAGCCGCATCACTGAACGTTCAGAGCTTCCAGATTTAGAGTGACAGAGTCTCCCCTTATCCATTGCACTGTGTGCAACTATGAGAGGTGGAGTAAACCATGCTACTCGTGTTTGGCGGAGTGAACTGCGCTGGACAGCACTTGTTCAACCTCTGGGAGCAGACATGAGTCTGCATCACGCAGAGTCAGGTAGGTACGATGCCAAGCAAGGTTGGGTGGTGGGGACCACGCTCATTGAACCTGCTCGGGGCTCATAACCTGTTGCAAGGGCATGTGTTTAGTAATGCTAGGAGTTCGGCTTATATACCTGAGGGTTGGGGCTGAACGTAAGTGCACAGGTGGTGGTTGTTGAAAGAGAATTGATTAGAACTCAGCTCTGCTGAGTCTGTACTTAAATACATGTGACATGAGAACTAATTACTACATATGTACATGTACTCATTCAACACCATAGCAAGTCCAGAATGTGGTTTTCCATTTGTTGCCATCAGCAATGTGGACGAGATGGTATGCGTGGCAGAGATCGATCTTTGAGTACAGTAGATGTGGGCTTTACTAGGAGCATCCAGGAGGTCAGAGATGAGCAGAAGGGGGTAGCGGTCTTTCTACATGATCTTATTTAATCCTCAGAAATCAACACAAAGGCAGAGTGAACCATCTTTCTTGCAAACAAATAGGACTGGAGCACCATGAGTGGAGTTTGATTGACAAATGAACCCATAGGTGAGGTGCTCGTCCAGGAAGATGTGGAGGGAGTTTAGCTCGGTGGTGGAAAGGGAGTAGATCAGGCCAAGAGGAGGAGATGTACCTTCATCCTGACAAAATAAACCAATAATACATAGTTAGATAATGCTAATCAATATTGATTAACATATACAACTATGTTCTATTTAACCTGCCCTAAAGTGGATTAAAGATATTAGTAAAAACATTGTAAACTGATGTTTTTACTCTAAATAAATTATAGAAAATTCCGAAAAATATTTCGGAATCTCCAGAACACTTCTGGAACACTTCTGGAACCATCCGGAATAAGTTCCGGAATTTTCCAGAATCAATCTGGAACAATCCAGAAACCTGTCAAAGTGTTAGGATCACTTTTACCTATGAAAAACTTATAGGATCAGAAAGTCTGAGTCCTGATGACTCAACTTATCCATATCCTAACTATTTTACTATTTTAAGTCAAAGTCATCAGGAAGACTTAGGATCATTCATCAAGAATTGTATGACATATATCCAATTCTCTAACTGTATAAATACA
>JBBPMP010000080.1:311-55799 GCA_038090395.1 Boletales sp. KT-2023a | reverse complement strand
GATCATTCATCAAGAATGAGTGACATATATCATATTCTCTAACTGTATAAATACAGAGTTTTTTGTACTCGTGCTGTAGAGACTCAGAAATCAAGTTTCCTTCATATCCTCTATTCTCTCACTCAACCCAACTATCAAACAAGTCAGATACTCTACTCAAGCATTCTGCTTGACAGTAAGTCTCATACTGTCATTACCCCTATCGTTGTACTGCACATCCAAGAGAGTAGTGTAGATGTTAGCCTGCATCATCCACACTCTCTTTAGGTTATGAGCCCTGCCTAGATTGGCTGGGTACTGAATACTGTCTTTTGATATATTCTGACACATGTTTCAAGGGTACATAAATTCTCCATCTTTGACAGAGGAAATCCCTTTTCTTGAAACAATGCTGCTCACTTAATCTGAGGCGACAGCAGAGCTTGAAGAGCTTTGTCTCCACATCAGGAGATCCATTGGGAAAGATTCCCTCTTGGAATTATTGGGCCAGAACTTTGCACTGTGGACAGCTGCACACACCTATAATAATATTGGGTGGACTCATGAAAATACGTCCTACACAGTTACTCTTAATCTTTCTACTATTCACAAGATTATGCTTTCTTTTTACTCTCAAATCCACAAGCTGAGTCTAACCTATGTCACATAGAGATCCATCTACCTGACAGTCCCTATCAGACGATAGAGATCACAGATATCACACTTGTGAGTACTCCAGTTCCATCCAATCTTTCTTCAAACATCGTGATCCCTCCTGGGGGAAATTGGTCATCTTTGGATGAACCTATTGGTGCTCACACTCCTTATCCTGTTGACCATCATCAACACTTTTGGATGGGTTTCATTCCCAATGACTTTAATGTTTCAAATTCAAACTCCATGGGATGGACCATGGCTCGTCTGACAAGACACCATGAGGACTTAAACTGTCATCAGCTTCCTTATTCTTCTCAAATCCCACATCGCTTCTCCTCTCCATTATCAACTATTGCGACTTCTGGTAGTCCGACACTTAATGAAGAAGAACTAGGTGAGGACCAGCAGATTTCTGCTGTAACAACTGCTGAGACTGTGGAACCCTTTGTTCTGCAGACTCCTTCTCTGAATACATCCAACTCTAGCAACCAGCAGGACACTGCTGAGACCAAATTTCATATGCCAGAGGTAGGGTCACCTATGGTTGTTTCTCCTTCAACCACTGAAGATTCCAATACCATAGAACATCCTCATCCACCTACTCCTCCTATACCTCACTCTCTTCCAACTCCACCACCGGACCTACCATCTTCATCAGTAAGGTTCTTAATCCCATCAGAAAGGATTGTAGAACCCAAACCTTTCCCTACAGTCTTCTCTCCCAGACCTTCTCTGTCTCCTGTCTTTATTCCACCTCATCCAATCTGTCCTTCTCCAATCTCATCTCCAAATCCCATATCCGACGACCAGCATGCAGAATCAATCCTCACCAGCATTCTCCATGGTCTCAGAGTTCAACCAACAAGACCAATCCTCGTCCATTAGACCAGATTCATCTTCAGCAAGAGTTCCAGATCCAGAACTTTCACTATCATCCAACAGTAGCACACAACACCAGCCTCAATGCCCAACTTGTCACCTCCAATGATGTCATCATTCATCTACCAACACCAATTTTTGTGTCTGGTGCAATTCCTCATATCATCCACACCAATGGCAATCCTTGTCTGAGGGAGCCATCTCCACTTCTTCTCAATCATATGCAACAGGACCAAATGCCATCAACATCAATCCTGGACTTCCTATGCATTCTGGACAAAACCCAGTTCTCCAAACTTGTGTTTGACAACAAAGGACTAAACCAGGACATTCCCTTCTATCTGGAGATGCTACTTCCTCATCATCTGGTTCAACTCCTTCTCACAGCAGTATATCATCCTCACAAGCAGGAACTAACCATGAGGAACCTGAATGGCAATTTAACGCCCAGAGAGCCAGGATGGTGACAACACACCACCATTTCCAACAATGATCCTCAAGAAGGCCCCCATGTATCTTCTACATCCTCAAATCCCTCTTCTAGGGGAAAGAAGCACTTCTGGCATAAAGTATGGTCTAGCAAACACACACCAGCATGCCACACTCTTCAAGGTCAACATGAGGATCATGGGCTATAAGAAGGATAACAACCAGTACCCAATTATCTCTGGTTCTTTATATTATGGCGAACAGTTACACAAATGGTTAGAGGCTCATGGCTGGCCCACTCTGGTTCACTCTTACGACAATACCCCTCATTTCTTGGTTCATGGACAAGGTTTTGAGACCTATTCACAGGATGTGGACAGATACACTGAGATTTGGGAGATGCAGCTGGCTGGTACTCCAAATTTTGTTTTTTCTAGACTTCAAGCATAATGGTACCACGAATGGGACTACTCATCAATACCCACTCTTCCGGAGTGGTATGAGGAGGATGATGAATTCCCTGGACCGGAGTTCAACCCTATTTTTCATCAAGTGCAAGATTCCTACTGGGCCAGTGACTACTATGCCCAGTGGGAAAAGAGAGATATATGTTGTGACGTCCCAACCCAACATCAATGGAATGTGGAATTCAACAATCGCATGTGTAGTGCCTTTCATCAAAAATACCCTTTTTATTCTCACATGGCACAAGCTCTTGCTAAAGTGTATGCAGATAATTACAAATCCTACCAAGACAAGGTCTTCTGGTTTCAACACTCAGATAGACAGCAGATTGAAATCTTTCAACTCCGCATTGACAACACAGACCTCGCAGACAACCTTGATGTAGAACATCTAAACCACCAGATCACCCAACAAACACTCATTGCACAAGCTCTAGAGTTAACACAACTCTGAGAAGCCAATGAACTAGCAAGAAATCGGATTGTACAGCTCAACACCGAGCTTATACTGTAGCTGCAAGAGGGCTGGTCCATCTTCAAAACCAAGAACCCAAAGAAGGTGAGGGCCATCCTCAAAAAACTTGATGAGTTTCGTGTGCCACTGCCAATGAAATGGCCGCTGCCAGTCTCCTATGGCATTCAGTATGGCGACACAGGATGGTGGAACATCACTAGGAAACATTTTTCCAGATGTATGTTTTTAGATCTTGCATTTTCTCCTGGACCAAAGACAATCACTCCATACCGTTCATGCATTAACTTTTATTATTTTCAAGACCCAATTTTGGCATTAGAACTCGAAAACTACCATTACTTCCCAACTCTTTCTTATGATATCTTTGAATCTTTTTTGGATTGACCAGACTCTCAGTGGTACCAAGATAATGAGGAGCTATGGACTGTAATATATCCAGACCCACCAGATCCATGGGTAGCATGGAAACCCATGGAACACTGGATTAACTGGAGATGAAAGCGGAGAATAAAGAAGCAACACCAAGTCCATTACATGGACACTCAAACAAAATTTGACGAAGAACATACACTTGATATGAGCAATCTGCCTGATACTAGTGTCTTACTTGTTGAAAATCTTCTTCAAGAAGAAACCATTAGACCAGACACCCCATCCAAGTCTGAATCTGAAACAAGTCATAACACAAGAATACCCATTCCAAACATTACTCCTTCTCTTATAACTGATTCTCTCAGATTTTCTTTTTTCTATGCTGATATGAATTCCATTACTATAGGAACCTTTATTCCTTGGTAATCATGGCTGCTATCAACATTGGACCCGAGATTACCAGCCACATCAAACCCTTAGAAGGTCCTTCAAATTATCTAATTTGGGCATCACAATTATGCAATGTCCTTACTATGCTTGGATCCTGGAGCATTGTTGATGGTTCCTCCCTTTGGAGCAACCAAAAGGATGATGCTACCAAAGCCCTCTGGATCAATACCAATCAACAAGTGGCTGCACTTCTTGGCTCCTACATGCTTCCTTCTATGCAATATCTCATTCTGACATCTCATTCCATCATCAGAGATTCTTCTAACAAAATAACTGAAACAAAATCCAACGCCCATAAACTTTGGGAATACTTATCTTCCCTATACAAGCCTCAAGGCATATTTGGAATTTTTTCTGTCTTTCAAGATGTTCTACATTTCCATTTCAATCCAAACACTCATCTCAGTTCACAAATAGCTGACTTTCAAGGCTTGCTTAATCAAGCCATGAATTCTGGACTTAATCTATATGATTCTGTTGCCACCATGATTATGCTAAATGCTTTGCCTAGTAGTTATGCCACAATGGTGTCTATGATTGTCCATATGACATCGACTCAGAATTTCACACCAGCTATGGTGGGGAAAAGTATTCTCCAAGGGTACACTCTGAAGACTACCACCAATTGACAATCTCAGGCAAATTTACTCAACCAGATTGGAGAAATAGCGAGACCAACTGTAAACTGGACTGCTGTAATCTGGAATGCTCCTACAAATGTAAAGTGTTCCAAATGCCATCGAATGAATCATACCACTGATCATTGCTGGTTAAATAATAAAAAGCCCCAATCCAGACCTTCGGGAATCACCCCGAAGAGACCTTTTTCTCAAAAAAATAACAAAGCATATGAACAGCATCAACATCAGAAGGTTAACAAAGGAAAAGGCAAAGCAGGTATGCACCTTGCCATTTCCAATGTTGATCTTGCCTCCATGGTTATTGATTTAGATGAGAATTCATCTATCATCTATCCTTCTTTAGATCATCCTATGTTAAATCTGGCATACTCTTCAGTTATGGATATACCGGATGTATTGGAACAATCAATTCCGACTATGATGGAATTAGATGAACCATCTAGTCTTGATTCCCTCGTGTTATCCACTACTGAATTACCACTGGATGATACAGCCTTTTGGAAGGACAATTATGTCCAAGATGAGGATGAAACGTATTCTATTTCACAAACCCCTTCAACCATATCAACTAACTTGTCCTTTCAGTCTCAGCTTCCAGTCCAACCAGCTTCACGCTGAACTACAAGCGGGACCTTCCCGACTTGCTTACTCAGATATGTATCCAAGACCTGTTTCACAACAGAGACCATCACATCACAGTTTTAGAGAGTCCATGTTTCCAAGTACCATCTCTGTTTCTCTGTTCATCTCCGTTATGGTAAATATTAGGAGGTTTCAGAGGTTTAAGACACTTCTTTCCTTTGTTGTCCATATCCAGTCTGTAGTTTGGGACAGTTCTTATGTACCAGATGGTCATTTTGAACCAGAATATGACTCTGACTATTATCGTTATTTTGCATGCATGACTAAAAATACTTCTCCTACTCCCTCATCCAATTATTGGATGATTGATAGTGGTGCTACTAATCATATCACACCTCACTTAGATGATTTAATCACCCTTAACCACAGAGAGAAACTTTGTGAAGTCGCCAATGGCCACACTATGAAAATGACTGGTCCTGGACATGTTATCTTACATTGTCCAGACTATAAACCTCTTATCCTATGCAATGTCTGGTATTTACCAGATTCCCCTCACAGGCTATTCTCTTGACCTGCATTCACCAAACTTGGTTATACTGTGGGAATCACAAATGAAGCTACTTTTATTCAGAACAAGTATGGCCATATTGTGTTACAGGCATCTGCCTTCTCACCTCTTGGCGAATTACACTGGTTTCAGTCTTCTTTGATTAAACCTTCTTCTAATTCAACCATATCTCTTCAAGAAGATAATTCTATTAGATTATGGCATTACCGCTTTGCTCATGCTTCTCAAAATGTCTTGCAACATGCTCATAAAACATGTTTGGGTATTAAACCCTTCATGACCAATCTTTCTATTCCTTTTTGTAAAGGTTGTGCTTTGGGTAAACACACTCAAATTTCACATACTATCTCTACATCACATGCATCTAAAGTATTATCTTTAGTACACACTGATTTATTGGAGATGCCTATTCTCTCTCATACCCATTTTAAATGGGTTATTACATTCTTTGATGATTATAGCTCCTATGCTTGCCTTGCTTTCCTCAAGCATAAATCTGAAGCTTTTTCTGCCTTCCAATCTTATCTTGCCTTTGCAGAATGATCCACTGGTGCTTCTCTTATCATCTTATGTTTGGATTGAGGTGGGGAATATATGGGAAATAAATTTCAATTGTTCCTTACTTCCAGAGGTATACAACACCAAAAGGTTGTTGCCTAAGAACCACAACAGAATGGCAGAGCAGAACACTTCAACCATACTTTATTAGATAAGGTAAATGCAATGATGCATCACACTTGTCTTCCAAAATTCTTTTGGCAAGATGCTATGGAAACAGCTGTACATGTTTATAATTGTCAACCTATGCAAAGATTGAAATGGGAAACTCCAATATCCTTGTGGGATCCCAATAACGCTAAACTGGACATATCCGGTTTCAAAGTGTTTGGCTATAGAGCATATGTCTTCATTCACAAAGAAGACTGACAAGGCAAATTATCACCAAAAGCTAAAGAAATGATCTTTATTGGATATCCAACAGGAGTCAAAGGATACCAATTCTATGACCCTCAATCTAGAAAGATCATAATAGCAAGTAGTGCCACTTTCAATGAATTCTCTTTTCTGAAGTGTTCCAATGAGTATGACAAACTCAATGATGTACTAATCCCAGATAATGACAACAACGATTTGGATTATCAAGACCAAGAGCTACCCAATCAAGGGGATGCCCATGATTTTGATGGCTTAGAACTTGAAAAACCATCAGAATATTTCCTTCCCAATCTAGATCCCAATCTGGAACAACGACCAGAAACACCAGAACAACTGGAATCAGATCCGGAACCACCAGAACCATCTATTATGCCACCTCCAAGAAAACTCTCACCTCCTAGAGCACCTAGAAGGATTCCTAACATTCCCCAACCTCCAATTAGGAGATTTGAACAAATTCCTAAGTTCAGAGTTGTACCTGATAATATCTATGGAGATCTACCTCCAACTGAAATTGAGCAACAGGGAGATGACTTTGACTTCTTTGATGTAGAACAAAAAGCAAAAGAAATGAGTGCCCATTTTATAAAAGCACTCATGTCAAAAGCAGCACCAATTACATATTGGCATCCCAACACAGTATAAAGACATTTTCAAATTGCCAAAACAAGATCAACAGTCTTGGCTAGATGCCTGTAATGATGAAATGAAGTTGATGAAAGATCGACATGTTTGGGATCTAACAGATCTTCCCCCAGATTGTAAACCCATTTCAGGGAGATGGGTGTTTGCAAAAAAAAAAGTGATGGACGAACTAAGGCACATTATGTTGCTAAGGGATTTACTCAAATCTTTGGTTTAGATTTTGAGCAAACCTTCTCTCTGGTTGCACGATTTGAAACAGTCTGACTGTTACTCACTCTAGCTGCTCTAGAAAATTGGGAAATTGAAGCACTAGATGTGAAGACCACCTTTTTATTTGGAAATCTCGATGAAGAAATCTACATGATGCAACCTAAAGGTTTTGTACAAAAAGGAAATGAGACCAAAGTTTGTTGGTTGAACAAGGGCATCTATGGTCTTAAACAGGCTGCCCTTCAATGGAACAAAGCCTTGCATAATTCCCTATTAAAAATGGGATTTAAGCAAACTTACTCCGATCCAGGAGTATATGTCTATTTCAACAACAATGATATAGTCACATTATCATCCACTGAAGCAGAATATGTTGGCATGACAGAAACTGCCAAACAACTCAATTGGATCAAATCATTATTTGGTGAACTCAAAATTGAGTTACCGCCATTCCAATTATATGTTGACAACCAAGGAGCTATATTTCTAGCATCCAATCCAGTCCAAGAAGGACATACTAAACATATTGCAATACCCTACCATTATATTAGGGAATGTGTCCAAGACAACCTTCTGAACCTACTTTATGTAGGAACAGGAGAGCAAAAAGCCAACATATTCACAAAAAATCTCGCCTGAGATTGGTTCATTAAAATTAGAACAATGATTGCTCCAAATCCCTATACTGTAGTTATACAACTTAGGAGATTAAGCATAATGTCCAACACATTGCCTCTTGGGTAGGCCTTGATGCATTAAAAACTGAATCACACAAAAATTGTGTATTATTAACAACTACCAATGATGTGTAGTTGTTATGTCCAACTCCACAAATAAGTCTCAGCCATTTGTTTGGTTGTGTTGGATGCAAGGTGCAAGAGGCATGAGTTTTGGTCTCCACTAAATCGTGTTTCCATGATTTTTGCGAAATTCCCACGGTTGACAAATCACTCGCACATGCCACAATTCTCTTGAATGATGGGGAATGACGAAATAAACCAATAATACATAGTTAGATAATGCTAATCAATATTGATTAACATATACAACTATGTTCTATTTAACCTGCCCTAAAGCAGATTAAAGATATTAGTAAAAACATTGTAAACCGATGTTTTTACTCTAAATAAATTATAGAAAATTCCGAAAAATATTTTGGAATCTCCAGAACACTTCTGGAACCATCTGGAATAAGTTCCAGAATTTTCTGGAATCAATCCGGAACAATCCAGAAACCTGTCAAAGTGTTAGGATCACTTTTACCTATGAAAAACTTATAGGATCAGAAAGTCTGAGTCCTGGTGACTCAACTTATCCATATCCTAACTATTTTACTATTTTAAGTCAAAGTCATCAGGAAGACTTAGGATCATTCATCAAGAATTGTATGACATATATCCAATTCTCTAACTGTATAAATACAGAGTTTTTTGTACTTGTGCTGTAGAGACTCAGAAATCAAGTTTCCTTCATATCCATCAGTAAACCACTTTTTTACTGTCCAGCACTATATAGCACTATATAGTGCTGTATAGCAAGGTCCCCTACCCCATAGCCCCATAACAAGAAATAGGGGTTTTCTATCTCAACATTTTCAGTATTATGTCAAGTCAAAAAATTTACCAGCTAATCTATATATATAAGCTACTGTGCAAGTTTTTGTGACTCCAAGTACAACTATGGTGATGTGGTGTTGAATATGAAGTGTGGGAAAATAAGTGTTTTGCTGATGTCCTCTATTCTCTCACTCAACCTGACTATCAAACAAGTCAGATACTCTACTCAAGCATTCTGCTCGACAGTAAGTCTCATACTGTCATTACCCCTGTCGTTGTACTGCACATCCAAGAGAGTAGTGTAGATGTTAGCCTGTGTCATCCACACTCTCTTTACATCCAAGTCGATCTTTAGATCGAATTCGCGATGCAGTGCTAGCTGGGTAGCCTTTGCCTTACTGAATACATTGGCAAACTTGTGGTAGTCTGAAGGGACATTGGAAAGGTCCAGAGTATCCAGAGCGGCAGATATGGAATGCATCTTCATGGAGTGGAAATCCTTGGGGCAGATGTAGAGTGTGGAATGCTCTGATCCCTCAAGTTTACACACACACTGGTAAGCAGCAGCATTGACAAAAGAGATGTGTGGAGCAGAAGGGGGCAAGTCAGGGGATGGAGATGGAGATGGTTCATCACAGATGACCAGAATCAGAGGAGTTGGAGGCTTGACTGGAGGAGCAGAGGGTGGTACTGTTACGCGGAGCGTACCTTGAGAGACCAAGACGAAGTCGAAGTGATGCCGACGAGCAGGACGCTCACGAAGAGGTTCTACTCAGCTCGAAGGCGACGAAGGATCGAGACTATACGCCTAAGAAAGGCGGACTAAGGGACTAAGAGGCTGAGGAGACTGAGGGACTGAAGGTGACTCAAGAGAATATGCTAGATTGCGCAGATCGAGAATACAGAACAGGTAGATCGACTACGAGACTATATACTAGGCGACGCGTAAGCGCAGAATGTCATGGAATGTGAAGGAATAAAGGACGCGTCATCAATGAGTAATCGAGATGAAGTAAAAGAGGGGAACGCGTCATCGAAGAGTAAGCAGGATGAGATAAGGAAAGGACGCGTCACCATGAAGTAAGCGGATATGACAAAAGGTGTGCGTATGCACTCTAGAGAAGGGGAAGTGAAGGGAAAAAGAGGTGTATAGGCAAACGATCGTAACAGGTACTGGTGCTGTCAGCATTTGTTCCATAGTCGTTTGGAAGCTGATGTTGCCCAATACCCAGTCAATCAATGGATTGTAATGGGTGAGCCAACTGTGTCCGAGAATGAGTATGCAAGAGGAATCCAACAGAGTGACATAGAATGTCACAGAGGTGATGTCGCTGGAGGGAAAGTGGAGGTTGAGCTGTATGGAGTGCATGATGGTGGAGTTCAAAGAACCATCAAGGAGTCTGAGAGAGAGCAGAGGGACTTCAGAAGTAGGCAGGGAGTTTTTATTCACATAAGTGGAGTCTATGAAACAATGGGTAGAACCGGAGTCAACTAAAGCAAGTACAGGAGGGAATTCATAGTCGAGAAGGGTAATGGACAGCATAAGGGTGTTAGGGTCAGAAAAAGTGGATGCATTGAGTCAGACCTCTGTAAGTGTGCAAGTGGAGTCAATGCAGTCTCCAGGTCACACAAAGGACTGGGGACTGGGGACTATTTTTCTGACTCCATAGTGGAGGTCAGAGTGACCGTGGAGGCCCATGCTTTTGAGGCCTTTGAAGTCAACTTAGGGTAGTCCTTGGCATTGTGACCAGGCTGGCCACAGAATATGCATCATCAGCAAAATGACCTAGCTGTACAGATCTGTACAGTACTGTACAGTGCCCACAGCTAGGTCTTACAGCCAAAATGTTTTGCTGATGATAGCTTGTTTTTAAAATGTTGCTGGCACTCTTCTTCAGTGAGTTTCCCATCTTTGCCTAAATGTGATGGGGTTTCAAAGGTAGTAGATGCCTTGCTGGAGTTGGAGTTGGAGGATTTAGCTGGCTTGGCAGAGGAAGTGGGAGTGGGAGTGGTGGAGGACACAGATGGGAATGGAGACAATGACTTGTTGGTGGAGGAGGGTGTGGATGATTTCTCCTTTTGACAGGAGATTTCAGACTTTTGTTCCCAGTATCAGGCATTGACAGTCTGGACAAGGAGGTGGAGTTTTGTGAGAGTCTCCGGTTTGCCAATGTGCAAGATTTCATCTTTGATCTGGTCCGGAAGACCATTGTAAAAGATGTGGTGGAGCACACCCTGACTGTACAGTAGTTCTCAACTTGTCCAGCCAGGCAGTTGAACTCCACGTTATACTTGTTGATCCCACTTCCATCCTTCATTGTCAAATGGTCAAGTTGATGCTCAGCATCTCTGATGGGATCATGTGGACCAAAATTGGAGCAGAGTTTGGAGATGAATTCCTCATAGTTGTCCATCCAGAATGGATGGATAGAGGATCTGATGTTCAGGAGATCTGGCTCGAACCACTCAAGTGCCATACCCTTAAGGTACAACTATGTGAAGATAACTTTAGTGCAGTTGGACTGAAAGGCCTTGGGGCAGTCCTGGAAATTTAACTTGCACTGCACAAGGAATGCTCAGAGCTTGCAGGAGTCCATCCTGTCAAACATATCCAGCTCACGGACCTTGGTGTGGTTGGAGGAGGAGCCTTGATCTAGGGACTGCACCTGGGCAAGGTCATGGATGGCTTGTGCCAATACCATGAGCAGATTGCCAGGGAGCTCGGAGGGAGGTGGAGTAGGAGTAGGAGGTAGGGAGGATGAGGGAAGGGATGGAGGGAGACCGATGGCATGAGGTGATGGAGAAGGAGTAGGGTCCAGGGAATTGCCACCGCCAGGAGGGCCTGAACCTGTGGGGTCTGGCAAGTCCGGAAACACATATGAGTGACTATGAGTTGGCTGATGTGCAGACAGAGTGGGGGTTCGGCATCCATCATCAGTGTCTGGAGTAGGGGGTGGTAGCACAGCCTTTTCCAAGGGCTGGGCCACTAGGAGCAAGGGGAGCACATCGGGTGAAGGAAAGGAAGTCGTCCTCCTCCCTGGGTGGGAGGCAGATGACTCCACCAGGCATGCTTTGCCCTGCTTCAGAAAGGGGCTGCTCAGTGCTCCACTGAGAGCAAGTACAGATGATACTTCAGAAAGTCATGAGTAAGGGTGATGTAAGGACAGTACAAATAGTAGTTTGAATATACTGTCAAGTCCAGGTTCTCCGGTTTTTGGATGTGCAGATGTGCAGAGGTCGTAGGTGTGGAGGTATGGAGGTTGGGGTCAGATGGTGAGGACAGCAGCTTCAGGAGGTGCCTGTGCCCTTGTACTGCCCTTGTTCTTGTATTTCAGAGGGGTGGAGTATGGATGGATCACAATGGTGGCGAGGAGGTGACCGAGGCAGAGTGGTGGATAAGCAAAGAGAGGAAGAGAGCAAGATCAGACAGAGACAAGAGTGGAGAGACTAAGTTGATATTTGAACTGAGGTTTCCCTCAGCAAAGTATAGACTTAAATACATGAGCAAGAAAGCTATGTAACAGAGAGTGGAGAGTGGAACTGCAGAATACATAAGGGTACATACTAGTGGCACATATGCAGGAAAGACGAAAGGTATGGGAATGGAGAAATGGAACTAGACCAATCGTGAGGTAAAGACAAGAACAATAAGGACAAAAGGATTATGAGTGAATGTAGAAACAATAGGAAGAAACAAAAGAGAAGAACGGAACCTTAAGGGAACTGGGTGTCCAGACTTGTCATGCGAAGGCAGACCAAGACAGGTGGACTTCAGACAAGACAGTGCGGAGTTGGATGAAAGGTGCAGATAAGGGCAGATGAAGGTGAAAAGGGCACAGGACATGACAACTTTACTCCATCTTTGTTCTCCCTTCTCCTTCCTGTTCATCTCTGTACCTCTTGTTTCCGATCATTTCTTTCTCTATTCTTGTTTGTTCTCTTCCCTTCTTTTCTCTGTTTTGCTGTTCCTGTTCCATTTTCCATTTCTTTTTCCTCCATTCTTGTGTTACCTCTGCCTCAGTGGCTTGACACCACCAATATACTGTACCTCCATCTCTTCTTCTTTCATGGTCTACTCCACATCCTCATTTCTCTGTTTCTCTCTATTTTCTATTTTCCTCTTCTCCACCCTCTGTTTCATTCCACCATCTGTTTCTATCTTGGTCTTGTTCTTGTCTGTTTTTTCTCTCTCTCTCTCCACTTTCCTTCTATTTCCTTCACCTCTGTTCTCCTGTCACCTCCACCTTGGTGGCTTGATGCTACTGTTGTACCTCTGTCTCCTCTCCTCCTTTGTGGTCATCTCCACATTCTCCATTTATCTGTTTTCATCTGTTTTCACTTCTTTTTTTGTCTTGTCCATTTATTTTCCTCTGTTTCTCCTCTGTTTTCCATACCTCTCTGCCTCAGTGGCTTGCTGCTACTGTTGTAACTCTATCTTTTCTGTGTTTTTGTCAAGTCTGGGTTTTCTGATCTCTGGAGGTGCAGACATGTGGATGTAGGAGGTGTGGAGGTGTGGAGGTTGGGGTTGGATGGTGAGGATGGCAGCTTCAGGAAATGCCTGCACCCTTGTAGCATCAGTAAATCACTTTTGACTGTCCAGCACTGTCCAGCACTGTCAAGGTGTTCCAGGACCACAGCTAGGTCCAGGCTGGCCACCTCTGGACAATGCCTTGATCTCTGTCTGAGCCTTTCAGCAGCTGGGTGTTGCTATGGACAATACACTTTCAGCCCTCAAATATATGTTTTTTTATTTCTGTAGAGTACTGTCTATGGCTATGGGGATCTATAAAACTTCCTATGCATTGCATGGGTAGTACTCCCTCACATTAGACAAAACTTGGATCACATCAAAAACAGCCAAAACAGGCAATAGACACAAATAGTAGATAATCCAATTGGTATACTAGATCTAGTATGACAAACGAGGGTCAATCAAGTACTATGTGAAGGTGGTCATGCTGCTCCACATCAATGTCAACCTCTTGCAATGTGGTCCTGCCAATGTCAGTTAGTATAAGTATTGCAAAACTTACATTATACATACATACCACCTGTCCTGTGCCCATTTAGTGAGCTGTTTGGTCAACCTGGAGCTGTGATATGGGTGGCAGAGAATGTTGTTCAAGATCTTCATCATGCCATGAAATATAGAGCCATATGCTTTCCCTGAGAACTTTGGCATTGATTTTCCAGAACTGTTTTTCACAAAACCATCAAGCACACAATTGAACTGTATACAAAACGATTTATTAGTCCAAAAACAGGTAGAATGAAAGAAATAATACTGCAGTGCCAACAAGAGCCAAGCATTGCAGAGGGATTGAGTGATGAAAGATGTTGGGGCATTTATCGGTGATTCGGTAGGTACTTGTGTAAAAAAATTGTACAGCAGCTTCCTTGAGGGTGGGATGAGCAAAGTTTCTCATTTTTCCCTGTCATAAAAAGATCAGTAGGGTATAATGGCATAGCTGCACTTACATTTTTGTCAAACCCATTTCTCAGGAACAATGAGCCATCAAGAAGTTTGCTCACAGTGGCTTTGACCCACTGTAGCTGATTCTGGGGCACAAGACTTTCTGAGGGGATAAGACTGTATAAAGTTGTCATGAGTGACAGCACTATGGATTTTAATTCTGAGTGCCAGGTAGAAAGGTCCCTGAGGAGCTGGATATGGCAAGCATCAGCAGTGGTATCTGGTGTGGATGGTGACTTACAAGGCATGTCATATCCTTCTTGTGCTTGGGCCAGTAACCTGTAAGATTTGCCAGTGTGAGCACCATGACACTCAAGGTCATAAACACTCACCAGGCTCAAAAGCTGCACTGCATTGATTCCACTCAATGACAACCATGGCCAAGGATTCTGTAATTGACTGGTTGATATCCTGGGACTTTGTTGGCAAAGGGTTGCTTAAGGTATAGACTGTCCTGCACTCTCGCTTGGCATCTTTGAGGCAATCTTTCCAGACTGCCTTATAAAATCCTAGATTCTTGGGTGAGGGCCCATCTTCCTTTGATTTCTTGGAGTTCCGAGGGGCATGGGGGGCCTTGGTGTCGTTGCCTGTGTTGGCGGTGGGAAGGGAGAGTTGATCTGGGTCAGGGGCAGTTGGATGACCATTCCTTTGATGGTGGTGCTCAGGGACATTGACAGAATTGCTCTGAGAGCTCTTTGAAAAGTTTTAATACTTGTAACACATCAATTGCATCATACCTGATGTTGGGTATTCTGACCTGGCTGTAAAGTTGTTGTGCTGCATCCTTGTCTTTATCACATGAGTACTGGAACTCATGATCTGGTGGAAGGGAATTGTGATGAGGAAGGATTGATTGCTGGGGCTAGGGTTCTTTTGTAAAACCTGGAAGTGATGGTAAATCAAGAATTGGGGCAGGCTTTGAACATACCAGGATGCAATGTTTGCCTGGAACCCATTAAGCCTCCTTTGCTCTCAGCATCACTGCTCTCACCATCTTGATGAGAGTTGCTATCCAAGGAGCCTACATTGTTGCTCTTACTAGACTCTGAATCCCCCTCATTATCAGCACCATGTTGATTGCTTGGAAGCTGGTTATCATTTGTGTTCAAGAGAGCTTGACTGGAGTAATGTGGACTAGCCAGAAGAGCAGGGTCAACACACGAAGATTCAAATCAGAGCAGAGGTAATGTGCTTGTGGAACCCTGGGGAATGGATGAGCTGGTATGGGCAGGCATGTTGGGAGGACTTGTGCATGTGACAGCCACCCTGCAAGTGGCAGCCACATATGTACAGGTTGTTGAGGGCTTGTAAGTCAGGTTCAGAACCTGGAGGTATGATGTGCTTTGCCTGTGCACCTGGTTTGAAACTGAAGTGCTCATCTTCAGCTGAAGGCCGATAGAAAGCTGGAGCCAATGATGATATACCAGAGGTACAAGGGATGTTGCTCTGGATAATGTACTGGTCAGTAATAGGCATCTAAAAAGAAGGTTACTACTGTTGGATTGACAATCTGGTTGGAGGCTGGAGGACCATAAGGTGGGGGAGCACTGTCACTGCCCTGCTTTGAGCAAATCTAAGCCATTGATGTAACAATCTATGGGCATGCATACCTTTGCAGAACTGCATGCCCTCAACTTAGTCTTCTTTGGTGTGGGTGCTAGAGAATTCCCTGCTGTGTCACTGGAAAGATCGGTGAGTGCCCAAGAACTGGTAATTTGGCTTTCAAGGGTTGTTCCAATCTTTTCCAGCTGCTGGATTCTTCCACCCAAACCTGCACCTACTCTACCTGTATGACAGGTTCCAGCCATCTCCATCTCCTGCTGAGAGTTTGTATGGGGGGACATGTTGGTAGCCTTTGCATGTTTCACATGTGTGTATAGTTTCCTCAACGCTTTCCATAGCATTGCATTTACCTCTCTTGCTGCTTTTCTTCTTTGATGGAGAACCACTGGATACCAGCGCTGACCTCATCTGGAGAAGCACCAATGAGTGAGGGACTACCTGGTTAGAGGTAAGCTGGATAGAGCATGTTCCGGAAGATTATATGCAGTTGCACATGTGACTGTAGAGTTGGTGAGATTTGGGTTTGGGAATGAAATTCATTACCTCAGGGTGTAAGTCACAGCATAAGTTTATGTATGTATAAAAGTTTGGTCATCAATGAGTATCAGGTAGGATGACAACATACTAGTAATGGGCCTGCCACCAGCAGCAGGCTACAGCTTACAGGAATACATAATTAACCTAAAACTACATATATTTGAAGCGTTTGTAAGGCAGCGGAGGGTTGTCCATGCTCCTTACGTTGTCTGACAGGTGTTTTTTGGATGTAAAACATATGGCTCGTTTGTCAGGGACATTCCGGTCAGAAGTACCAAGTGTGAGTGCCTGGGGTGATACAATCATATGCTGCAAAGTGCTCACCATGGGGTTTTCATTCAGCATCTGCACAAGACTCTGTTCCAAAACACCCAAGATGTCAGAAAATTCCAGTTGAGTGCACTGCAAGACTGAATCCCCAATTAATTTGTGCCATCCGAGTACGACCGGGAGTAAATCAATGAAGTAAGGAGAGACAGCACTTTCCAACTTCGGCAATGGGTCATGTTCTGTCAGGAACATGAATTTTGCACATTGAGCAATGTTAAGATCTACTGTTGCCTTCTCACTCCATAAGCCAAGGAAGGTCTTGTCATGACAGATGTCATGCTTGTGGGCCAGTGGTCCATCATAGAGGACCATAATCCAGACCAGCACATAGAATAAGGATTCGATGTCATCTGTGAAGGTGTGGCGAATGGTGATCGGTGTGGTTGAGCTATTGATAGGATGAGTAAGGGAAGCTGCCTTGTGCAAAAGCTTGAGCTGATTCTTGTTTGCCTCCTCTGTGAGTTGACTCAGGATGTTAACAGATAGGAACAGTAAGGTCCCCTTGGAAGAGTTGTTAAGTGAAGTTCTAGGCATGCCAAAGCAATACTTACCATACAGTACCACCGACATCATAGACTCCTTGAACTGTAACTTCCACTGCAAATTCCCAGTCAAGTAATAATCTGCATGAGCCACCCACAAAGTCTTCAATCATTGTATTATTCACACTGCAATCACAATGAAGGACTCCTCTCTTGTGGGCTTCCTCTTGGACTGTGAATAGATCAGTGAAGGATTGTCAATGATACTGAGCTGCTTACCTCTGAGGATATCCCTTACACAGCTGAGGAGCTCCTTCTTCATCTTGAACATTGTCAATGGCCAAGCACAGGGCTTCATGGCCAGTTGAACATGTGTCCTGTGTTATTTCATGCATGGGCACCACCTACAGTATCTTCATGATATCTCTCCATCTTATCTGGAAATCCAGACTCAACATCTACCTTCCAATAGTTGTGGAGTTCAGGTACACCAGGGATATCCTGAATGAGCTGCATCATCTTTGCCTCATGTAAGGCTGTCCTCTGACCTGAGTCATCTACCCAGTAATCTTTGATCACATAGATGATCCCCTTGTGACAGGCAAGGTAACAGATGGTGCCCCTCCTCAGGAAGCCTGTACTAGAGCACAGGATGTTGAGTAACTTGTATTCAGTCTTGTTAACTCAAATTTTGCCAATCACTGGCATATCTTCTGGTGGGGTCAGAGCAAAGGTAGGATGTACAAAAGTGGAGGGGGAGGAGGGGACTGGCTTAAGTGGAACAACACTGGGTGATACTGTAAGTTAGGAGGCTGAGGTGTCTGGGGTTGCAAGAGAGTGATTTGCAAAGCCCTGGGTATGTTATCTTCAGCAGGCACAAAGGTATTGGTGGTTGTGGCAGAGCTGTCATCAGAGGATATAACTTGGTCAGAGATTTTTTGTGGTCTTGGCAGTGAAGCATTGGGAAAGATAGGGGATGTGGACAGGACAAGTGTGGAGCCATTTTCATTGGGAGGTACAGCTGTGGCAGATGAGCTTTGCACCGACAACAGTGGGGGGGGATCTGGATGGATGTGGACAGTACAAGCATGGGGCCATTATCTTCAGGAGGTACAGCTGTGGCAGACAAGTTTTGTACTGTACCAACAACCATGGGGGGGATATCTGGATAGTCAAATCAAATCCCAGAGTTGAGCGGCACCTGAACATGATAGCAGTCATAAGATAGATCAATGCATGTGGATCATCATGGATGTTGAAGGAAGGGGATATAGTGCTGCCTGAGTGATTGTAGAAGTGAACCCAAAGGTTGGTATTTGCAATTGACAGCCTGAGAACATAGCATCTCCAAGGCTGGTCTACTAGGACCAGCCACGCTTTGGTGTCCATAGTCCTGGCAAGATGGAAAGTAGTGGCATATGACTTCTTAGTGTATTCAGTGATGACTTTAGGACTTAGCCACAATATTTTGTCCATGGACACAATGGAAGAGTCAACAAGAACTAGATCCAGCATCTGGGAGATACCTGTAGACTGGCATGGAGGTTTGACTCCATTCTCCAAGCCAGTGTTGCTGTTGCAAGGCACTTAAACCAGGATTTTGAATCTTAGCTGCCATGGCAATAGTGTTGAAGAAGGCTGCCACCTGCTCACCGATTCCAGTTAGTAATAGATTCTGATAAGTGATATGTTAAGTGACCCATACCTGTTTCTCCATGCTGATTTTTGGTGCATGTGGATGTTGACTCGAAGATGATTCAAAGCCAGGTAGCATCCAGTTCCAACAGTGTCTATCACTGTTGTAGAGTTTCACTGGGCTGTCCTCTGAGAGGCCACCAGATTCAAGTGAGTGTGAGGGTAAGGCACCCCAAACTGCCATGGGGATTGCTTTCAGTGGTACGACAAGAGAATTGGAAGTCAATTTGCGGTATTGTGGAGAGTCCTTGAAAGACATAAAAATGAGGTCAATGATGAACCCAAGGCTCTAAGATGCTCTGTTCCTGTTGAGGTGCTCATTGACAATGGCACCTTGGAGGTCAGATGCAATAAACTTGTCCATAGTGGCAATCTTGCAGCTGCTCCTTGGGGAGGAAAGGAGCTGATAAACTTAACAACACTGTCTATTGTTGAGTATCTTGGCATATTGTTGCATGGCACCATTTCAAGGGTTGATGTTGGCAAGCTGGGCAACATGCATATACTCCCAAAGGCTATCATACTGACTTGGAAAGAAAAGTTACATGCTATCATAAACATTGTACATGCCACAATACAAAATTGCAAAAAAAGGAGGGGCATAAGTAGCTATGTCAAGGGTGATGCAGGACTTAGGGCAAAGAAAATATTCTTATCAAAATATTTGTTGAGGTAAAATTCAGTTGAATGTTCGGTGGAGTTGAATGCTGTTAGTTGAGGATCTGGAACTACTCCAAAGTGGGGTATGATATGAGTGAAGGCCCACACTTGACTGAGAGGAATTATTTTGCCAAGATGTTGTCCATTTGTTCTCTTGGCATGCTTGAGTATGTGGAGCTGGGTGGAGTCTTCACCTGTAATGTTGAAACATTGAACATAAACTAGAAATTGGTCTCTCCAAGGCCATACAGTGTCCTTCTTGCCAAGGGGACACATAACAAGCCGAAGCTGACCCACAACATGTCCTAAAGAGTACTACTTAGTAAATGAGTGGGAGGGAAGTGGAATTGACTTACCTTTTAAGCCATCATTTGGCCACATCATCTTAGGGTCAACATTAAAAATAGCTGTATCGTAGTGGCCAGAAGTCCATGTCTTGGATGGAGGCAAGCAATGAAGAGTTTGCATGGGGAGTACTTCCACAAGGTTATGAATTGCTACATTCTATAGATAAATCTTGTACCAGACCTGCAGGTCTGTGAAAGGCAATGTTTGAGTACATCCTCACCGGTGCCTGCCAATAGCGTGAACATGGTCTGGCCCATGTGCCCCCTCGTGGTCTAAATAACACCCAAGAGTGGCTCAAAGGTCAGGTAACTGAAACAGCTCAGAGGCCTGGTCCACACTGATGCAACGTGCAGTTGGATCATACATAAGGTGGATGGCAGTACTACCAGATATGAAGCTTTGAAGCAGTAGGGGAACAGAGCGATGTGATTTGGTCATGAGGTGCTTTGAAATGGTGAAATAGTCCATGACAGGACATGCAAGATTGCCTGTAGTACAAGCTTGAACATCAAGAACGTCTTCATCAGAATCAGGATCTTCATTGGATAGTGAGTCTGACAAACCTTTGCACTCACCATCAGGAGATTCAGAGTGTAGCGCCTCGTGTGCTCATAAACCTGTTGCTAGTTTGAATGTCCTGCATTTCTCAGCACAGTTGAGATACTGACAGATCTGAGGGTCATAATTATTATTGTTGCTCCCCCTTGCTGGCATCTTGATTTTGGTAACATGAGCATGTTTGGTTGAGTCCGCAGTCCATTGGATGGTTATGCCTGTGTGCTTGATACTAGGCATGAAACTGTGTAAGAACTCCAGCTTAGGGATATACCAGTTATTGATGGGTTTGTTCCCTTTTCTGTGTTGGGCACCATGATCAAGGATAGCTTGTTTGTTTGCATGAAACTCTGCTAGAGCAGCAGAGATACACTGCAAGTTGTCATTGTCAATTATATATGCCTGGACTTGGTAGCGGAACTCCATCAAGGCATGGATTGCAGAAACAATCTCGTTGGGGGATGGACCTGCGATAAGAGCAATAAGGTAGCACTGGATGTCGCAGTGTATACAACCAGTGACTTGTTCAAGCTTGGAAATACCACCTTTAAAATGGTGAAAACCTGCAATGGGGTGTAAGACCAAGAAGTGGAAGTTGAGTTCAGCATCACTGACAATGTTGAGACACCACTTAATGTCATGGTCCCAACATTCCTTGTGCAAATGGTGGAGCATCTCCAGGGTTATGAAGGAACTGGGGCAGGATAGAGGGTAATTTCTCCAGAAAGGATCACTTATGCCATTAAGATGAAACTTTTGAGCTTCACAAAAGAGAGCTTTGAGATCTGAAGGATCAAACTTGGACTTCACAACTGCCAGCTGAGCCAGAGTCATGGATGCAGTCTGTGGTTCATGCAGAAATGGGTTGCCAAACTGTTATACTGTACATTGCCATTGTAAGTGGGGAGGTTTTCCCTCCAATGCCAGCAAGCATTGCTGCCTCAGGGGTGTCCGTGATATATCCAGCAATGGGTGTATAGCAGTACCACATGCATCTGAGTGGGTCTGGTAGCATAATTCTGACCTGGACAGCTGTCTTGAGCAGTTCCAACATGACATTGAGACATTTATGGATGACCTATCTTCAAGTAAACCATGCATATGCTTATTCTTGTGTATAAATTTAGGTATGGGCAGGAGGGCTGTGAGCATAAACGATTGGGACAACAGCTTGAGTCATGTTGACATCTGGATGTTTGCCAAACTGATTAGGAGGGGATGAGCAACCCTACCCCCACATAACATGGTGATGCTGGTTTTATCCAAGGAGAGCACAGTGCCAAGAAGAGTTGCCCCATGCAGTAGCTTCGACTATACAGTATGTAACACAAGTTAGTATGAAAAGAATCATAGGATCAGTATGATATGCACCTGCATATTCCAGGCATCATCACCAGTTATCCATTTGGTATACACTTGACACAGCTTGGTGACAGTCTTGTACATGTGGCATGGGACAAAGTCAAGGTGGTCATGGAATAGTGGGTGATTGAGCAGCCAGGCAATACATTTGAGGGGATCACACCAGTATAAATAAATGGGGGCCTTTGTCAGGTGCTCCGATGGGATCTCCACCACATGCTAGCATGGACTGCTTGGTAGAAGTTCTGCCTGACCATGGAGTTCCTTCACTTTTGTGAAAGAAAGTTCAGAAGTTTAATCTGAATAGTCAAACAGTGAATTGGATGGCATGTAAGCAGAGGGGATTTAAACTTACCATTGGCAGAGATAGGAAAGCATCCTGAGCTTGCATGCTGAGGCCTGAGCGAAGTAGCCATATGGCCAGTTCCCATTCACCTCAGAAAGAAAAGGGATAGTATAGGTTTTCCTCATGCAAATGGCTGAATTTATTGCTGTTGAACTTGTCCATAAAGGTTGGTCCCCATCTGAAACACTGAGTGGCACCATTGAAGGACTCAAATGGCAGGATTTGGGATTTTCTGGACTGAGGATCATCAGAGGATGGTGGAGGCACATCCAGTGGATTAATGAACTCAGGGAAGTTTGGATGGAAACAGGCATCTTGTAGAAAAGAGTCGTTTTTGATATCCATCAGCACAGGACCTGTTGGGATTTGACTGGATGAACTCAGGAGGTCGAGAGACTCATGAAGGCAGACTAAATCATTGACCCAGGTGTTGCACCTTGAGGATGGCTGGCTCATGTGCATTGTAACAGATGTCTGGTCCTTGAAACTGCCCTTCCCACAGCTTGGGCAGTGCATCCTCAGGCAAGTGCATCCTGAGGGCCAGTGAAATTACTGCTGCATCAGGCTTTTATTGATATGTTATGTTACTAGGTTACATATGAATCTGCTCGAAATGTTGTGCCTGAAGTGAAAAGCTGTATGCCTCCCACTTTCTCAGGCTCCTCAGTCTTACCATTTCTTCCAATTTGGCTCATATATGATGAACTCTTGATACACAACCAAAAACCACTCCTTTCTTCACTTTTGTGTTACTTGTAGGACAAGGACTCACCAGGTAGAAGTCAAGGGTCCCAAGGCCACTTGGGGTGATGTCTCTCAGGAAGGAGGAACTGAGCTAGCTTCATTGGTAAGTTTTATTCAAGGTATGTTCTACAATCTCACCTGATCATACTATGTTTCAAGAGTCTACAGCTGAAGTGCCAAGTAAGCAATGATGAGATACTTCTTGTCCTCGACATTGCATGTGCACAGTGAGATGTTTTCTGAGTGCAAGAAGCCCTGGCTGCATGCCTCGCATGTGAACACGAAACGATGGCAAAGCTTTACCAACTTCAAGCACAGGACAAGAGTGCTGATGTTCATGATAAGGAGATGGATGTTGGATATCTACAGGTTGTAATGAAGTGATGTGGGCTGGAGGAGTCAATTCCTGAATATAGCAGACTGCAGACATTTCCCGATACTGACGGTGGGTTGATATGAACACAATGGCTTGCTGTGTTGACTCTTTTACCTTATAGGCATGATTGTCAAACCTGCTGGTACCCAGCTTCTGACTGTTTGTTTGGACTAGACTTGCCTTTGTATATGCCATATATATAGCAAATGTTTGAATGTCATACACCATATGTAAGCAATCAAGTATATACTATGTATGTTGTACATGTTATTTGTTTATTTTGCACTCTGCGCTTTTTGGGACATTTTACTTAGTCATGTTCTCAGCCACTGATGGCATGGTATTGTTGTGTAGTGTTATTGTAGCACTCCAGATGTAGTCCAGAGCTCACTGTCTTTGTCTCTCAGTTTCTGACAGTGAGCTCCAGGTATGTCTAACTATGCTACTGGAATACATTCAGTTTCTGACAGTGAGCTCCAGCTGAGTGAACCCAGCTGTTAACAGGTTATGAGCCCTGTGCTCTAGTCACATCATTCCACTCCACAAGACTGGCAAAAATAATTCAAAGACCGCCTATTTGCTCAATTCCTCACTTTGTCGCTGCCATCCCACTCTGCTCACTTGGAAACCATGTCATCTGACCTCCAACAACACTCCCATCACATCCAGCACCTCACTGGCTCCAACTATATCACATGGAGCAAGGAAATGAAGGTGTTGTACTGCTCTAAGGGCCTCTGGCAACTCGTCAATGGCTCAGAGACTCACCCAACTGCTGCTGGTGCTGACCAAACCACTTGGGATATCAAGCAGGACAAGGCAGCTGGCAAGCTCATGCTCAACATTGCCCCAGACCAACGAGTCCACATCTGGGCTGACCAGGATGACCCTACTAAAGCCTGGGCAGTGCTCAAGAAGGTCTTTCTTCAGCAGAAGGCTAGCAGCCGTTTTGTTGCCTATGATGACTTCTTCAGTATCCAAAAGCGTCCTGAAGAGACCCTCCCTGCACTTGCAGCTTGAGTTGAGTAATCTATGCTCCGAATCCAGGATTTGTGCTGCACTTCATTCATTATGAATACCATGGATGTGGAACTGACCTGTATGGCTATGATTTGTGCTTTGGGAACAGACTACTTGCACTTTGTCTCATCTCTCGCCCTTCTCACTAACCTTGACAAAGACAAGGTGAAGGCTGCTTTCCACACAGAGGAGATCAATCATTGTCCTCACTCAGATGCACCCCCCTCACACATGAACTCTGTGCTCTCCGCCTCATCACCAGGCTGTACTTGCGCTCCAAACACACCCTGTTCATTCTGCGAGAAGGCAGGACATTGCCAGTGCAAGTGCTATTCACTCCAAAGGGCGAAAAAGTACTACAAGTCGAACAAGGGAAGGGACAAGAAGGGCAAGTACTCTCAGGCAGCAAATCCCAGCTCCACTCCATCTACTCCACCTCAGGAAGTCCTCGAATGGGCTGGGAATGCAAGTCATTGTTCTATGGATCTTTCTGACCCATTTACACCGCTCCAACTTGATGCTGACCACGATTGGAATGCAGACTTGGGGGCCACTTCTCATACATATGACGCCCCATTGCCACTGGCTGCACAATTACACGCCCAAACGCGTTCCTATCAAGCTTGCTGACAATACCATTGTCTATTTGGCAGGAGTTGGTTCAGTGGTCTTCCATCTGGTTGTCCATGGAAAGAGGTGTAGAGCAGTGGAGTTTAGCAACGTTTTACATGTCCCACAACTGTGCAATAACCTCCTCGCTGTGTTGTATCTAACTCATCACTCATCCTTTGTTGTGCATATCAATGCAATGCATTTGACCTTCTCTCATGCATCTGGACTGCTGCTCTTCGTTGCAACCATTGACAGCAACAATGCTGCCTTTCTGGATGGCACCACTGAGTCTGTGACCAAGTATGCACATGCTGCAACCACTGTGCCTCTGGACTTATCACTCTGGCATCATCGTTTCGTGCACCACAATTCCATAGATGTTAAATCACTGCTGGAGTGCGATCTGGTCACTGGGATGAAGCTGGACAGCAAGTCCACACCTGATCCCATCTGTGAGCCATGCCTTGCTGGCAAAATGCATGCAAATCCATTCCCTAGCTCCCAATCTCGTGCTGCTCACCCTCTTGAGCTCATTCACTCTGATGTACATGCCATCCCTTACCCCACATTCTCTGGGTACTGCTATTGGGTGACATTCATTGATGATTGCTCTCAATATTGCTTTGTGTTGCCAATTCGTGCAAAATCAGATGTTTTCGATGCTTTTAAGCAGTTTAAGGTGTTTGCAGAGAACCAGACAGAGCGACACATCAAAACCCTGTGGGACAACAAGGGAGGGGAGTATATGAGCAATGCCATGCTTAGATTCACCCAGGAATGCAGCATAGAATGCCAGCACACAGTCCAAGCTTATCCTCAACAAAATGGAGTTGCAGAATGTGCCAATCATGTCCTTTCTGAGCAGATAACAGCCATGTTGAATGAGTCCGGTCTCACAATGGCATTCTGGGGCAAAGCATTAGCTGCACTTGTCCATGTCTGGAACAGATGCCCCACTGCTGCGCTTGACAACTCTACACCCTATGAGTTGTGGCATGGACACAAACCAAATGTCTCCCATCTTCATGTCTGGGGCTGCACCGCCTATGTGCACATCCAGAAGGACAAATGCGATGCCCTGTGCCCCCACTACAAAAAAATGCAACTTCATTGGATATCCAGATGGATACAAAGGTTGGAAGTTTTATAATCCCACCACAAAGTGCACAATCATCTCAGAACAAGCTGATTTTGATGAATGCACCACAGCTACCCCATCTACTGCTCTATCACACCCTGGCCCTATCCTTGCTCCCATTCCCACTCCTTATGTGCCACCTATGGTCACTGATGATGTCGATGTTGATGATGACACATCGATACCTGGGATTCTATCTCCTGGGGGGGTGCCTGATCCTCTGGAAGCACAGGATGATGAACCCAGGACACCTGTTCCTGTTGCAGCTCCATTACCACAGACTCCATCTCCACCTCCTATCGCAGAACCAATTGGGATTGGGGCCCACTTGCCTCACAGAATGTGTCAAGCACCTCAAGAATGGTGGAAACTGAGTCCTGCCCAGCTCTCCCAGGATCCAGATGATTCAGACGATGAGGAGGCCAATTTTGCGCAGTGCTTGAGTGCAAATGCAGCTCATCTGAGGTCATACAAGGAGGCATTGCAAGGCAATAAGGCAAATGAGTGGAAACAGGCCACACTGGACGAATTGGCTGCTCACAAAGTGAATGGCACATGGAAACTCGTTCCTAGGCCAAAGGACTGTCCTGTGATTGGTTCTAAGTGGATTTTCACCAAGAAGTATCATGTTGACAGCTCCTTTGAGCGTTTCAAGAGCCGTTTGGTTGTCCAGGGCTTCTCTCAATGTCCTGGCTATGAATACCTTGAGGTTTTTGCTCTCACTGTGCGACTTCTGACTCTGCACATCATTCTTGCACTGGCTGCTATCCATGACCTCCATCTCTGGTCTGTTGATATCTCCAATGCCTACTTAAATGGCAAAATAGATTGTGATGTCTACATGGAGCAGCCGGAGGGATTTGCTGAGGGCAACACAAAAGAACTCGTTTGTTTGTTGCAGAAATCACTTTATGGGACAAAACAAGGCAGAAATCACTGGAATCGCAAGATGCACACCACTCTTGAGTCTCTGGGTTTTACCCAGACATATTCTGATGCAGCTGTCTATATATTCACTCAAGGTGATGTCCAGATCGTGCTACCTGTCTTTGTGGATGATATGACATTCACATCAAAGTCTCTTGAGGCAATCAAGCAGGCCATTGAAGATCTGCACAAACACTTCAAGTTGCACGATCTGGGTCCTACCACAGAGATTCTAGGCATCAAAATTGATCGTGACCACTCTAAACATTCCATTACCATCTCCCAATGCCAGTACTGCATCGATGTTCTCTCTCACTTCAATATGGCCGACTATAAGCCAGTATTGACGCCTATGGAGCCAGGACTGTGCCTATCATACGAGCAGAGTCCCAGGACATTGGAGGAGCATGCTTTCATGCGCTCTGTCGATTATGGAGGTGCTATTGGTTCATTGCAGTACCTTTCCTGCACCACACGGCCAGATATCATGTTCTCAGTTTCAGTTGGTCAACTTGCTTCATTCACTGCTGATCCAGGAGTTGTGCATTGGAATGCTGTCAAGCACCTCTTCCGCTACATCAAGGGGACTATGAGTCATGCTATTACTTACTCGCCTGATCCCTCCACTTCCAAGCTGTTCTCCACCTTCTCAGATGCAAGTCACAGCGATTGCAAGGACTCTGGTCGCTCTACTGGTGCATATGTCATCAAAATTGGCACTGGTGTTGTTTCCTGGATGTCGAAACGCCAGCCCATTGTTGCTCTGTCGACCACTGAGGCTGAATACATTGCAGCATGTGAAGCAGGCAAGGAGATTGTCTGGATGCACAAAATGCTGCAGGAACTCAGATTTAAGCTTTCTGGTGCATCCACCCTGCACATGGACAACCAGTCTGCGATCCAGGTAGCGAAACACCCTGAGCATCATGGCCATATGAAGCAGCTGGATCTCAGGTGGTACTGGTTGCAAGATGTGGTTGATGTGAATGTGATTTCACCCCATTTTGTGCCCACTGTGAGTATGCCTGCTGATTTGCTCACGAAAGCACTCCCTTGTGCTAAAGTGCAGCAGTTCTGTGAACTTCTTGGATCGTCTGCTTTCAGGGGAAGCTAGATTGATATTGTGCAGAGATGTGCAATCAGGGGGAAGTGTTATTTGTTTATTTTGCACTCTGTGCTTTTTGGGACATTTTACTTAGTCATGTTCTCAGCCACTGATGGTGTGGTATTGTTGTGTAGGGTTATTGTAGTGCTCCAGATGTAGTCCAGAGCTCACTGTCTTTGTCTCTCAGTTTCTGACAGTGAGCTCCAGGTATGTCTAACTATGCTACTTGAATACATTCAGTTTCTGACAGTGAGCTCCAGCTGAGTGAACCCAGCTGTTAACAGTACATAGTTTGATTTAGCACTACATGATAAGATGGTATGTACTTGCATGGTTTGCAGCTTGAATTGTCTACTGGAGTTGGACTTGAAAGTAGACTGCCACTACTAATTCAGCTTTAGTGTGACTTAAGTATTGACAAGACTTGGAAATGGTAGTTCATGCTTACACATTCTTGGTGCAGCTATGTGGCTTTGGGCTTGCTGTGTGGCTATGGCCACTTTGGGTGTTTTTATCATTTAATGTGTATCACTGGTCATAAGTCTGCTGGGATGCTATGAAGTGCTTGATTGCTAGGCCTTGCTTTGTACAGCTATGGAAATACACAAGTATTATGGTCTGCTATAGGCAGGTTATACCAAGATGGCAGTTTACTGATGCTACTGCCCTTCATATTTTGGAGAGGCAGAGTACAGATGGATTACAATGGTGGCAATGAGGCTACTGAGGCAGAGTACAAGTAGAGGAGGAAGCAGGAGGGCAGAATTGGACAGAGATGACAAATGAAGTGGAGAGACTTAATTGATATTCAAACTGAGGTTTCCCTCAGTGAAGTACTGACTTAAATACATAAGCACAAAAGCTATGTAACAGAGAACTGAGAGCAGAACTATGGAGTACATAAAGGTACATACTTGTGGTGTGAACTCAGGGAAGACAGAAGGTATGAGAATGGAGGAATGGAAACTAGACCAATGATGAGGTAAAGATGAAGACAATAGAAACAAAAGAAACTTGAGTGAATGCAGAAACAAAAGAAAGAAACAAAAGAAGGAAATGGGACCTTAAGGGAACCAGATGTCTGGAGGTGTCTGGACTTGTCATGCAAGGGCAGACCAGGAGTAGTGGACATTGGACAAGTGAGTTTGGAGTCAGACAAGGGGTGCAGATAAGGATGGATGAAGGCAGAAGGGCATGGGATGTGACAGCATCCCCCTCTTAGGGCCTGAACCCATGAAGGTGGATGAGAGGGAAGGTCAGTCAGGTGTGAGTGAAAAAGGAAGAAAGAAAAAGAGAGTGAAGCAGAGGTGAATGGAATCAAAGGAAAGAAGAAAATGGAAAATCTATGGAGGTGGACTGTAAGGTCCGGGTTTTGTGGGGTAACAGAGGTGGTATGCTTCAATCAGCTTGCTGGCATTGTCTAACTCTGTTGTGAGGAGCCAAGAGGTTTCTTTGTCAGTCCCTTCATATCTGGCCCATCTAACAAAGTAGAGGAGCTGGCAGTGATGTTGCCAGCAGTTGATCTTGGAGTCCAAGATTTCTATGATCTCATATTTGAGTTTGCTATCTATCTTGACAGGCAGAGGTGGAGGTTGAGTATGGTTCAGAATGGAGTTAGGGACGAAGGGCTCAAGCTGCAAGATGTGGAATACCAGGTGGATGGAGCACATGGAGTTGGGAAGGTGAAGAGTGAAGGAGTGGGATCTGGGGTGTGTGATGATCTTGAAGGGGCTGAGATTCTTGTCAGAGAACTTCTGGGAGGGGCACATAGTCCGGAAGTACTTGGCTTTCACATATGCTTTGTCACCAACTTTCAGGTCTGATGGAGGAGATCTCTGAGTGCCAGCAGGTCCTTGGTATCGCTGTTGGGCAAGTGCCATTTCAGACTGGAGGAACTCGTGGAGCTGGTGGAGATTGGAGGTATACTCCTGAGCTTGAGTGGAGGAGAGGGTGAGGTCAGAATGGACAGAGATGTCCAGATGATAACCTTTATTCGCAAAGAAGGGGGAGACACTGGTAGTGGCACTTGGCACATTGTTGGAGGTGAATTCTGCCAGAGGCAGCAGGTCCACCCAGTCATCCTGTTGGTAGCTGCAGTAGATCTGAATATATTGTTCTAGGGTCTGGTTTATCTGCTTGGTTTGTCCATTGCCTTCCAGGTGATATCTGGAGGTGAAGTGGAGGTTGATTCTGAGGGCTTTACCAAGAGAGTGGAAGAAGTGGGAGATGAATTCAGATCCACAATCAGAGGTGATGTGGGACAGAACTCTGTGCTTGGAGAAGACATGCACTACAAAGAGTTTTGCAAGGTTGGGAGAGGTGATGGTGTCATATGTAGGTGGGGATAAAGATCACTTGCTTGGAGAGGCAATCAATGACAACAAGGATGGAGGTATAACCAGAGGAGGAGGGAAGGTTTTGATGAAGTCCATTGAGATGGAAGCCAGGGGTGCTCCGGAATCAGGAGTTGCTTAAGCAGACCATAAGGGTGGTGTCAGGGAACCTTTGTATGAGAGCAGGCAGTACACAAGGTGACGTACTCCTTGATGAAGGTATGGAGTCCAGGCCAAGTATAGTCGCGGTGGATGAGCTCCAAAGTGTGGTTTTGACCGAAATGACCAGCTAGGGGATGGTCATGCTTAAAACAGAGCACACAGAGGCAGAGGTCATTGGTGTCAGAAATGTAGATCCTTCCATCAAGGCAGAGGAATCCATCAACGTTGACTGACCAACGAGTATCAGATGTGGCAGAGATGTTGGAGAAGTGCCACTGGACAATGGGATCAGAGGAACTCTGACCAGCAAGCTTGGTGGCACATCAGGACCTTTGAAGTGGTGAAATACTCCAAGTTCTTGTGGTCCATGATGATGTCAACCAGAGTTGCAGAGCCCTCAAGGTAGTGGTGCCAATGCTGAAAGGCCTCAAAAATGGCCAAGAGCTCCTTATCATGGATGTCATAGTTCAACTCTGGAGTAGTCAAAGTCTGGGAGTAAAATGTGACCAGATGGAGCTCACTGTTGGAGCAGGTGATAGACAAGATACCTGCAATGGCATAGTCTGAGGTGTCAGTCTCAACCATGAGTGGAGTGTTGGACACCCAGTGAGTGAGGACAGGAGTGGAGGTAAAGGCAGCCTTGAGGTGCTTGAAAGCAGAGTGACAATCATTGGAGAAGTTCCAGGGAGCGTCTTTGTGTGTGAGGCAAGTGAGTGGAGTGACGATGTCAGAATAGTTGAATATAAAGCAATGGTAGAAGTTGGCAAAGCCAAGGAATGACTGGATGTCCTTCATCTTGCAGGGTTCTGGCCAGTTGGAGATGGCTTTGACTTTGTCTGGGGACATGGAGAGACTGTCAGTGGAGAGGTGGAATCCAAGGTATTCAACAGAAGTGGAGTGAAACCCACACTTCTCCAGTTTGGCATAGAGTCCATGCTGTCAGAGATGGCAGAGGACTTCTCAGACATGGTCATTGTGGAGGGATGGGTCAGAGGAGTAAATGAGGATATCATCCAAGTAGATGACAACACAGATGTCAAGGAGATCAGCAAAGATGCTATTAACAACCTCTGGAATACTGCCAGCGCATTAGTAGGACCAAAGGGCATTACACACCACTCGAAGGACCCATAGCGAGTCTGAAAAGTGGTTTTCCATTTGTCACCATCAGCAATGTGGATGAGGTGGTATACATGGCAGAGATCAATCTTGGAGTAAATGCAGGCTTTACTGGGAGTGTCCAGGAGGTCAGAGATGAGCAGAAGAGGGTAGTAGTCTTTCTTTGTGATCTTGTTCAATCTTCGGAAATCAATGCAGAGGCAGAGTGAACCATCTTTCTTGCAAACAAAGAGAACCAGAGCACTATGAGGAGAGTTTGATTGGCAAATGAATCCATAGGTGAGGTGCTTGTCCAGGAAGATGCAGAGGGAGTTTAGCTTGGTGGTGGAAAGGGAGTAGATCAGGCCAAGAGGAGGAGATGTACCTTCATCCAAGTCGATCTTCAGATCAAATTCATGATGTGGCACAAGCTGGGTAGCCTTTGCCTTACTGAATACATCAGTGAACTTGTGGTAGTCTGAAGGGACATTGGAAAGGTCCAGAGTATCCAGTGTGGCAGATGTGGAATGCATCTTCACAGAGTGGAAATCCTTGGGGCAGATGTAAAGTCTGGAATGCTCCGATCCCTCAAGTTTACATGCATGTTGATAAGCAGTGGTATTGACAAAAGAGATGTGCAGAGTAGAAGAGGGTGAGTTGGGGAACAGAGATGGAGATGGTTCATCACAGACGACCAAAGTTGGAGGAGTTGGAGACTCAACCAGAGAAGCAGAGGGTGGTGCCAGTGCTATTGGCATTCATTCCATAGTCGTTCAGAAGCTGATGTTGTCCAATACCCAATCAATCAATGGATTGTAATGGATGAGCCAACTGTGTCTGAGAATGAGTATGCAAGAGGAATCCAATGGAGTGACATAAAATGTCATGGAGGTGACATTGCTGGAGGGGAAGCAGAGGTTGAGCTGTACTAAGCATGTGATGGTGGAGTTTGAAGAACTATCAAGGAGTCTAAGGGAAAGTGGAGGGACTTTGGAAGTAGGCAGGGGGTTTTTATTCACAAAAGCAGAGTCTATAAAACAGTGGGTGGAACCAGAGTCAACTAAAGCAAGTACAGGAGCAAATTCATAGTCAAGAAGGGAAATGGACGGCATAAGGGCATTAGGTCAGAAAAAGTGGATGCATTGAGTTGGACCTCTATAAGTGCTTGAGTGGAGTCAATGCAGTCTCCAGGTCACACAGAGGACTGGGGACTTGTCACATCCTGTGTCACCGTTCCTATTCCACCTACCCCTATCCAACTCCTCCACTCCTCCAACCCAACTCCTATCAGTACTCCAGCGCTTCATCCACTCTCATGTGACATCTCCACTCCTTCCTGACATCTCTGCCCTCCCTGACATCTCCATCCTCCCTGACAGGTCTTGGCCTCCATCCTGTATGTAATCTCCACCTCCATCCCTGTCACTATGTTCTGTCATCCCTATAGTAGCACTCTGTCATCCCTTGATGCCACCAGTATGTAGACTTACATACTCTGCTACTCCAACCTCCATCATCCCTTAGCATGGCATCCAACTTCATGTATTTAGTTCCTATCTGCTGAGGACTTATTCCTCAGTTCATAAATCAACTTTGTCACTCCTGGTCTCCACTCTCATTCCCTTGTCCTCTTCTCCTCTGCCTTGGTAGTCTATGACTATTGTTGTACCATCTCCAACCTGACCTCCAAAATCCAAGGACTGGACAGTGCAGTGGCACAGGTGATCCCTGAAGCCAAGTCCTCTCTGTATGACCCTGACCTCACCTTCAACCTCCAACCTCTGCATTCTGCCCAGGTCCACTCCATCATCTGCAACTCCAGAGACTAGAGGATCTGGACTTAACAGGACTGGGGACTATTTTTCTGACTCCATAGAAGAGGTCAGAGTGACTGTGGAGGCCCACACTTTCAAGGCCTTCAAGGTCAACTTAGGGCAATCCTTTGCATTTTGACCAGGCTGGCCACAGAACATGCACAGCTTGTTTTTGAAATGTCGCTGGCACTCCTCTTCAATGAGTTTCCCATCTTTTCCTAGATGTGACAGGGTTTTGGTGGTGGATTTCATGGAGGTGGTAGATGCCTTGCCAGAGTTGGAGTTGGAGGATGTAGCCAGCTTGACAGAGGAGGTGGGAGTAGGAGTGGTGGAGGACACAGAGATGGACAAAGTTGACAACTTGTTGGCAAGGGAGGGTGTGGACGATTTCTCCTTTTGACAGGAGATTTCAGACTTGCATTCCCAGTATCAGGCATTGACAGTCTGGGCAAGGAGACAGAGCTTCACAAAAGTCTCTTTTACCAACACACGAGATTTCATCCTTGATCCCAGTCCAGAAGACTGTTATAGAAAATGTAGTGGAGCACACCTTGACTGTAGTTCTCAACTTGTCTGGCCAGGCAGTTGAACTCCACATTGTATTTGTTAATCCAACTGCTGTCCTTCATCATCAAGTGGTTGAGCTGGTGCTTGGCATCTCTGATGGGATCATGCAGACCAAAGTTGGAATGGAGCTTGGAGACAAATTCTTCATAGTCATCCATCCAAAATGGATGGATGGAGGATCTGACATTCAGGAGATCTGGCTTGAACCACTCAAGCACCATACCCTTAAGGTATGACTGCGTGAAGACAATTTTAGTGCAGTTGGACTGAAAGGCCTTGGGGCAGTCCTGGAAATTTAACTCACACTGCACAAGGAATGCATGGAGCTTGCAGGAGTCCGTCCCATCAAACATATCCAGCTTGCAGACCTTTGTGTGGTTGGAAGAGCCTCAATCTAAGGACTGCACCTGGGTAAGGTCATGGATGGCTTGTGCCAGTGCCATGAGAGGATCACCAGGAAGTTTGGAGGAAGCCAGAGTAGGAGTAGGAGGTAGGGAAGATGAGGGTAGAGAAGGAGGGAGACTGATGGCATGAGGTGACAGAGGAGGAGTAGGGTTCAGGGAGTCACCACCACCAGGAGGGCCTGAACCTGCAGGGTCTGGCATGTCTGGAAATGTGTATGAGCAACTGCAAGTTATCTGACATGTGGATGGAGTGGGGGTTCAGCATCCATCATTGGTGTCTGGAGTGGGGGTGGTAGCACGGCCTTTTTCAAGGGCCAGGCCACTGGGAGTGAGGGGAGCATGTCAGGTGAAGGAAAGGAAGTTGTCCTCTTTCCTGGGTGGGAGGTGGATAACTCCACCAGGCATGCTTGGTCCTGCATCAGGAAGGAGCTGCTCAGCGTGATGCTGAGAGTGAGTACAGATGGTACTTTGGAAGGTCATGAGTAAGGGTGATGTGAGGATAGTACAAGTGGAAGTTTGAATATACTGTCAAGTCCAGGTTCTCCAATCTCCAAAGGTGCAGATGTGCAGACATAGGAGGTGTGGAGGTGCAGAGGTCAGGGTTGGATGGTGAGGACAGTGGCTTCAGGAAATGCCTGTGCCCTTGTACTGCCCTTGTCCTTATATTTCAGAGGGGTGGAGTACAGACAGATTACAACATCAGTGACAAGGCTACCAAGGCAGAGTACAAGTAGAGGAGGAAGTGGGAGGGCAGAATTGGACAGAGATGACAAATGAAGTGGAGAGACTTAATTGATATTCAAACTGAGGTTTCCCTCAGTGAAGTACAGACTTAAATACATGAGCACAAAAGCTATGTAATGGAGAACTGAGAGCAGAACTATGGAGTATGTAAAGGTACATACTTGTGGTGTAAACTCAGGAAAGATGGAAGGTATGAGAATGGAGGAATGGAAACTAGACCAATGATGAGGTAAATACAAAGACAATAGAAACAAAAGAAAGAAACAAAAGAAGGAAACAGGACCTTAAGGGAACCAGATGTCCAGAGGTGTCTGGACTTGTCACACAAGGGTGGACCAGGAGTAGTGGACATTGGACAAGTGAGTCCAGAGTCAGACAAGGGGTGTGGATAAGGATAGATGAAGGTGGAAGGGCATGGGACATGACAGTTTTCCACTCCTCTGTTTTCTTGTTTTTTTTATATTCCACCCTTCAGACTTCTTTTCACTCTGTTTCCCTTCGTGCCTTCTTGAGCAGTGCATTCCAGCAGGAGTCACTCCTAGGTCACCTCCATGTCTATGTCTTGTCCACTCCAGGACACTCCACCCTCTGATTTCATAGGCATTTCTCCCTGACCTTCCACACCTCTGTAACACATCCCTGGACCACCTTCTCTGCACATTTGCCCTGCTCTGCCAGCTCCTGTGCACTCTCCTCCCTTCTTTTCCCAGTTTAATATCCATGGCCTTCAAGAGTTCAGGCCCTAAGAGGGGATACTGTCACATCCTGTGTCACCAGTCCCATTCTGCACACCCTCATCTGACTCCTCCACCTCTCCAACCTGACTTCTGTCTGGACTCTGCCCCTTTCATCTGCCTTCACATGACATGTCTGGACATCTCTGGGTATTCAGTTCCATTCTCTCTTTTGCTCTCTCCTTTTGTTTCTGTATTTACTCTTAAGTCTTTTGTTTCTATTGTCTTCTTTATTTCTCTTACCCTCTGTCTTCCCTGAGTATGCACCACAAGTATGTACCTTTATGTACTCTGCATGATCCACTCTCCTGTCACATCCCATGCCCTTCCAGAACCACTTGTGCCCCCATCCACCCTTATCTGCACCCTTTGTCTGACTCTGGACTCTCTTGTCTGAAGTCCACACCTCTTGGTCCACCTTTGTGTGACAAGTCTGGACATCTCTGGGTATCCAGTTTCCCTTATGGTCCTGTTCTCTCTTTTGTTCTTCTCTTTTGTTTCCACATTCACTCATGTTTCTTTTGTCTCTATTGTCTTTGTCTTTACCTCATGATCAGTCTAGCTCCATTCTCCATTTTTTGTAGTTTCCATCTTCCCTGAGTTTGTGCCACAAATATGTACCTTTATGTACTCCATATGGTCCACTCTCTGCTCTCTGATATATAGCCTTTGCTCCTGTGTACTTAAAGTCTGTACTTCACTGAGGGAAACCTCAGTTTGAATATCAACTAATTTTCCTCCACTCCATTCTTGCTCTCTGTCCAATCTTGCTTTCCTCCTCTCTTCACTATCCTCCACTCTGCCTTGATAGCCTTGTTGCTGTTGTTGTAATCTGTTTGTACTCCACCACTCTGAAATATGAGGACAAGGGCAGTACAAGGGTGCAGGCATCTCCTGAAGTTGCCATCCTCACTGTCTGACCCTGACCTCCACATCTCTGCACCTTCCACATCCACATGTCTGCACCTCCAGAGTCTTGGAGAACCTAGACTTGACAGTATATTCAAACTCCACTTGTACTGTCCTCACATCACCTTTACTCATGATCTTCCAAAGTACCATTTGTACTCACTCTCAGCATCATGCTAAGCAGCTCCTTTCCAAAGCAGGGCCAAGCATGCTTAGTGGAGTTATCCATTTCAGAAAATTGATCAGAGCTGGAATTGAACCAGCAACCTTCCAGACATATACCAGGTGCTCTAAACCACTGAGCTATCAGGTTGGGGTACTAGTGTTATAGCTTGGGGGGTTAATCCAGCTTTCCATGAAGTGCCTGCCTATTTTAGGTCTTATGGTAAATGCACAGATTGCACACTTCCAACAATCCACCTCCCATCCAGGGAAGAGGACAACTTCCTTTCCTTCACCCACCATGCTCCTTTTGCTCCTAGTTACCCAGCTCTTGGAAAAGGCCATGCTACCACCCCCATTCCAGATACTGATGATGGACACTGAACCCCTACTCTGTTTGCATGTCAGCCAACTCACAGCCACTCCTATGCATTTCTGGACTTGCCAGACCTTGCAGGTTCAGGCCCTCCTGGCAGCAGTGACTCCCTGGACCATACTCCTCCTCCATCACCTCACGCCATCAGTCTCCCTTCTTCCCTACCCTCATCTCTCCTACTTCCTACTCCTACTCCTACCCCACCTTCCTCCAAACTTCCTGGTGATCCTCTTGTGGCACTGGTGCAAGCCATCCATGACCTCACCCAGGTGCAGTCCTTAGATTGAGGCTCCTCCTCCAACTGCACCAAGGTCTGCAAGCTGGATACATTTGACAGGACAGACTCCCACAAGCTCCATGCATTCCTTGTGCAGTGCAAGTTGAATTTTCAGGACCACCCCAAGGCCTTCCAGTCCAACTGCACTAAAGTTGTATTTACACAGTCATACCTCAAAGGTATGGCACTTGAGTGGTTTGAGCCAGATTTCCTGAACACCAGATCCTCCATCTGTCTGTTCTAGATGGATGACTATGAGGAATTCATCTCCAAACTCTGCTCCAACTTCAGTCTGCACAACCCCATCAGAGATGCCAAGCATCAGCTTGACCACTTGATGATGAAGAATGAAAGTTGGATCAATAAATATAATGTGGAGTTCAACTGTCTGGCTGGACAAGTCAAGAACTACAGTCAAGGCATGCTCCACCACATCCTCTATAATGGTCTTCTGGACCAGATCAAGGATGAAATCTCACATGTTGGCAAACTGCAGATGCTTGCAAAACTTTGCCTCCTTGCCCAATTTCTCTTTCTCTTCAGCTCCCAGACTTGTCTCTTTCCATTCTATTCCTAGATGATCTTGATTGGACACAGTCATACACTGGATCCAATCACTCTTTTCTTAGATCTTCCTATGCTTTCCTATGCACATATGTAGAATAACCTTAAGCAATTCCTACTTGGGTTTTTGTCTTCATTCCCTTGTTCCATCATCCTCAGTCCTAGGCCTTCATTGCCTACTCCTTCATTCTTTATTCTAGTACCTTTGTTGGTCTAGTCTATCCCTCAAACTCTGGCAGCAACTCTGAGACCCCTCTGCCTGTATTATGTCCAATTGATGTCTGTCCTGTTGATTTGCTCTTACACAACCTCTGCCACCTGAAACCTTTGTCTCCAACTTCAATTCCAAGACCCCTGAGTCCATTCCTAGGCCTGCATGGCACACCTCTGTCACTCTAAACCTTTGTTCTGGAGATAGTACCCTTGACCCCCTAACTTCCTTGACTTGAAAGTGTCCCTCCAAGTCTACATCTGTTCCTATCCAGACTAGTTGTAACAAAAGGAATTGCTTCTCTTCAACTGCTCAGAAAAAAGAGAGTAGACAATGCCAAGAAAGGATGGAATCCCTAGGGTGGATGTAGGTGGTGGGTTGCACATAGCTTTCTAACTGAAGAGAGATATGTGAAGTGGATAACAGTGAGTCAGAGGTGGTGCATCAGAGATGACCAGAGGTGGAAAAGTTGGAGAACTTGACTGGAGGCACAGAGGTGGTACCAGAGGGTGTTGGCATTCATTAAGTAGATGTTCAGAAGCTGGTATGGCCCAATACCCTATTAATCAACAGATTGCAGTGGGTGGGCCAGATATGTCCAAGTATGAGTATGAAAGAGGAATCCAATGGAGGTGACATAGAAATGTCCAGAGTTGATATGCTGGAGAAGAAGTGGAGGTAGAGCTAAGTGGAGTGGAGTGAAGCAGGTAGAGTGGCATTCAAAAGACCATCAAGGAGGTCAGAGGGAACATGGAGGGTATTGTAAGAGGTCATGATCAACAAGTGATATGGGATTGTGAGGGTATGAGGGTTGAGGGTGGATGCTTTCAGATCTGCTGTAAGTATGTGGAGGCTACAGACTATGGACCAATCTCCTGACTTTGCAGAGGTGGAAGCCAAAGAGACTGTAAGGAATGGGTGAGTGTCCTGTCCTTTCCCAAGTGTGGCAAAGTATCTGAACTGCTGGAGGTAAGCAGAGGTGGAGGATGCTTTACCAGGAATAAATGGGGTTGGATGATGGAGCTAGCTTGGCAGAGGAAATGATGGAGGGGATGTAATGTATGGGGGAAGTGGATGGAGAGCCACCATCTGGTATCTGCACCTCAGAGGGGTTGTGGATGACTTGTGCCAGAGCCACAAGAGGTTTATAAGGGAGAGGAGATGCAGGCAAAGTGGGAAGGAGTAGGAGGATGGAGACTGATGGAGTTGGTGTGATGGAGGTAGAGGTGAATACAGAGGGATGTTGCCACCAGATGGACTAGAACCATAGAGGTTCAGCATGACCAGAGGTGGAGAGGAGAGTTGTGAGGCAATTGCAGTGCTTGATGTGTAGAGGGGGCTCATGTCTGTCATTGGTGTCAGGAATGAGAAATGGAAGGGTAGTAGAAGTGGGAAAGCACAGTGGGCAAAAGAGAGGAAGGAGTCTTTATCTGTGGAGTGGAGGAGAACCACTTCATCAAGGTTGCTAACTCTGCTTCAAAGGGATGCTGCACAGCACTGCTGCAAGTGGAAATAGAGGTCATGTGGACATGTGGTGAGTTCATAAGCAGTAGTGACAGTACAGGATGTGAGTTCATAAATACTGTCAAATCTGGGTCCTCTGGTCTCTAGAGGGCAGATAATTGGAGTGGACCTGAGGAGGGATGCAAAGGCCAGAGGTCAAAGACAAGGGCTGTTATGCAGAGCGTACCTTGAGTAGCTCAAGACCGAGTGGGAAGACTTACTGACAAGCAGGACACTCATGAAGAGGTACAACTCAGCTTGAAGGTATTGAAGTGATGAAGACTTATATGCCTAAAAGGTGGACTGAGGGATTGAGGGACTGAGAGGACTGAGAATGACTTAAGAGAACACTAGATTGTGTAGATCAAGAATAGAGTACAGGTAGGTCAACTACTGGACTATATACTCGGCAATGCATAAGTGTAGAATGTTATGGAACAATGTGGAACAAGAGGATGCATCATCAAAGAGTAATCAAGATGAAGTAAAAAGGGAGGATGTATCATTATTTAGTAAACAATCATGACATAAAGGCATGCGAAGGGCACTCTAAAGAAAGGGAAGTAAGACGAAGAGAAGAGAAAAGATATATGGAATGAGATGATTGTAACATTACCCCCTTCCCACACTTGAAGTCCCAGACCTCAAATGTCACATAGAATCCGCTAGTGGTGGGGAAGGAAAGGATGTCGCAAAGGCTTGCAAAGGGGTGTGGTTTTCAAAGGGACAGTTGGCAAGCATATGTCCAGCTTGGTCACAGCGAGTGCAAGCACGAGTGGGGCAAAAACGATCAGAATGACCCCAACAAGAGCATGCCATGCAAAGGGTGCAAAAACAGAGACAGACCGGATGACCTGGAGTGGAGTCATGGCAAGAGGGACATTGATACTTGGTACAGTTTTCCCGATAGTGTCCAAAACAATGACAGTGATAGCAGTGGGCAGATGGTGGGGTAGGAGGTTGAGAGACAGGAGAGGAAAGAGTTTGAACTGCTGAAGAGAGGATGTGATGGCCATCAGGGCTGCGGAAGAATTGAATGTGCTCCTTGTTGTGAGCTAGCATGTCTTGGTCCATGGTGAATCCATTAGAGAATGTGGTAGGATCATTGACTCGATGGTGGGGAATGAGCTTGACAGAGGAAAGACAGTCCACCAGTGAATGAGGTGGGGTGGTGGTGTGGGAGGTGATGGGTAGAGGAGGAGAAGGGGATGTGAGGAGGGCTTGGGAAGTGGTCATGGTAGGAATGGAGTTGATGGAAGCAAGGTAATGATCATGATTGGTAATGGGAAGAGAAAGGTAGACATGACAGAAAGTGGGATATAAAAAAATGGGATCGAGACATTCAACAAAAACATAAAAGCCATGAAGATGAAAGATCATGAGAACATGTTCAGGAAGACAACTGACAAGCATACAAAGGGGGAGACCAAATGCAGCAGGAAGATCAGAAGGGGCAGATAGGAAGTGATAGGTTTGTATCCTAGCTACATCAAGGAAGAGGCATACGAGTTCCTGAGTGATCTCATCTTCTTTGTAGAGCAGATCATTTTTGAAGGCATGGATGAGGGTAGGTTCAGCAAGGATGCTGGCATAGAGAGTATTGATGGTGGAGGCGGGTAAGTAGATGGCATGCACAGGCCTGGAGCATAAGGAAGAAGACAAAGAGATAGAACTGGAAGGGCGACCTGAGATAGGTGAAGAAGAGGGAGAAGAGGAGTTGGCAGACATTGAGAAATAGGGAAAGGAGGAGGTTAATGAAGAGAGAAAAACAGAAACAAATCAAAAGGATTGATGGACAGGACAGTCTGAAAAATGGCAAAAACACTTGTGTTCAAGGAAGTGAGCAGACAAAAGTTTAGGGTGATGAAGGAGAAATAAATGTCAAGCACAAGATTTGGAATCAAATAATTTGGAGTAAGCAATGTCAATGGGGATAGCATTCATGGGGAATTTATTGAAGGGAATGAGTTCTTTTGTAAGTAGAGAGGATGGTCTGTGCATGGTGAAGATTATGTTTGGGTTCCCAGGTATTTTTGGAAGTTGAATAGCCTTTCCATGTGGTTAGGTACTGATAACAGCCAGGGGAGCCCTTGTGTGAGAGAATTCCATCTACTTCGTATTCTTCTTTGCCATCAATGATGTTAAGAGGTGGAGTGGGAAATGAAGGACCATATGCTTCAGTGGAGCAAAAGGGGGAAAGAAGGGTGGCATGGAAGACATTGTGGATTTTCCAGGTGGAGGTAGGCAAAGGCAGTAAGTGAGAGGAGATAGTACCTGACTGATCTCAAATGGTTCCAATTGTTTGGGTGTGAGTTTCTTAGAAGGGAAGCAAATGCAGAGGTTAGTGGCTTCAAGCCAGACCTTATCACCAATTTTCCATGGAGAGAAGTGTCAGGTGTAGTGTTGAGTCATCAAACAACAAGCAGATTCATGTGCTGCTAGAGCTGGGATAAACATTTTTCCAAGTGGAGGGTATGCTTGAGGATCATAGCCAAGCATGAGGGAAAAAGGGATACTTTGGTAGATGAGTGCAGGGCAGAGTTGTGGTGGAATTCAGCGGAGGTGATGAAGGAGGCCCAAGAATGAGGTTGATTACTGCAGAAAAGGCAGAGATATGTCTCAATCTCCTGGTTTGTCCATTCCATTTGGCCATGGGTTTGAGGGTGGTATGCAGTAGAGAGGTGAACATCATAGTGAAGTAGGCAAGCTAATTCTTTGGCAAAGGCAGAGGCAAACTGTAATCCATGATCAGAGATGATAGATTTGTGTAGACTGAACTGTTTAAAGATGTTACTGTAAAAAAGAAGGGCTACGCCTGCTGCATCAATGGTTTTTTGATAGTGCATGAGAATTACCCCCTTCAAAAGGCCATGGTCGACCACAACCAAAAGAGAGTCAAGACCAGAGGAAATGGGAAGATCAGTGATCAAGTCCATGGACAGCTGGCAGAAGGGAAGAGATGAGGAAGAAGGGATGGGGGAGAGGGGAGGGGACATAGGATGGGTGTTAGTTTTGGATTGTTGACAAAGGGCACAACCAGCAATGAAGTTGCGAACAAAAGTGGCCGGACCAGGCCACCAGAAGTCACATTTGAGGACAGCTTTGGTATGAAAGAAACCCATGTGACTGGTGGTGGGAGATTCATGAAGAGAGCATAAGAGGGATGAGCAAGAGGAAGGAGGAATATAGAGGTGATGTCAGAAGTACAAGTGTCCATTGTCAAAAGACCAGTCCACAAGAGAGGAGTGAGGGAAGAGGGGAGAACTAACCTGGAGAGAACTGAGCACATGAAGAACAAGGGGATCGGAAGAGGATGATTGGCAAATGCTGTCAGCTAGGGTGAGGTCAAGGGCAGAGATAACGATGGGGTCCAGAAGAATGGAAGAAATATTGTTGAGCGAGGTATCCACCTTGACATTGTGAGAGAGGGTGTTGGCAGGGGCCATGCAAGAACCTGGGGTGACTCACCAGATAATGTCAAAGTCTTGTAAGAGGAGAGACCAATGAGCTTGTCAACAAGATGGTTTATGAAGATCTTTGAGATATGAGAGGTTTTTATGATCCATGATGATGGTAACTGGATGTGCAGTTCCCTGGAGGTATTGTTTCCATTCCTGTAGAATGAGGATAACTGCAAGGAGTTCACAATCTTAAATGTCATAGTTTCATTCAGCCGGGCTGAAGGTTTGGGAGAAGTAAGCACAGGGGTGAGGATCACCATTGGAGTCATTCTGCAGGAGGACTGCACCGGCAGCAAATAGGGATGCATCAGACATGATGGAAAAGGGCTGAGAGATGTTGGGAAAGAGGACAGGCGAGGAAGAGAAACAAGATTTCAAATTGTCAAAAGCACATTATTGAAGAGGGGACCAAAGCCAAGGTTCATCTTTCCAGGTGAGGAGAGTGAGGGGGGCGACAAGGGTGGAGAAACCAGGGATAAATTTATGATAGAAATTGGCAAAACCCAGGAATGACTAAATGCCTTTAACAGTTGTGGGGGGTTTCCAATCTGCGATAGCAGTGAGCTTTGTTGGATCCATGTGTATACATCCTTGACCAATGATGAGACCAAGGTACAGTATTCCATCTCAGGGGTATTGAACGAACATTTGAAGATCTTGAGTGAGAGGTTATGATCTCATAGATGTTGGAGAACCTGTTTGGTACAAGAGTAATGAAGTTCTATGTCATCTTTGGTATGAATACTGATGTCGTCCATATAGATCTTCAGCCAATGTTCAGCGATCATGTCAATGAAGATATGATTCATGAATGCTTGGAAAGTGGGGGGAGCATTGTTGAATCTGAAGAACATGACCATGGGTTCAAAAAGACCAAGTGGGGTGATGAACGCTGCTTTCCATTGATCTTCCTCCCATAGACGAATGTTATTGTATCCCCAGCAAACGTTGAATTTCATGAAAAGAGTCAAGTCTTTCATGTCATCGATGAGTTCAGAGATGAGGGGTAAGGGGTATGCATTGCGAATGGTATGAGAGTTGAGGTAGCAGTAATCTTGGCAAGGACAAAGAGTACCATCCTTTTTGGGTACAAAGAAGAATGGGGAGGCTTGTGGCGATTTCGATGGAATGATACGACCTGTCTTGAGGTTTTCATCAATGAATATACTGTATGGCAAGCTTCTTTCTCAGCTGGATTGAGGGGGTAGACTTTGGCAATCTTTGGAATGAAGGATGGTTTAAGGTCGATGGTGTGATCAAAAGGACAATGAGGGGGTAAGGTGCTGAACATTTTTTCTGAGAAGACATCAGAGAAGTTGCCACACCAAGAGGGAACTTCCATGAGCTTTTGTTGTTCCTGTTGTGCTAATTGGGTGGATAACATGATTTTACCAAGATGTTGTGGATAGGTCTCCTCAATATCCTGTTTCCAGGGTGGACTCTCACTAAGAGGTACCACAGCATTCTGGAGAGTGAGGGTGTTGGCAGATCAATTGATGATAGGATTTCATCTTTTTAGCCAGGTCATTCCAAGAATGATGCAATAGGAACCCAGTGATGTGACAAGGAAGGTGATTTTGTCTGATAGTTGGGGAAAGATGATGTTAACCAAGATGGAGTATTGGATGGTGCCTTGGTGATTTGGGGTTCCATCCACATTGTATGCAGTGAGTCTTTGGGGGAGTTGTTGGATGGCTGAGCGAAGTTTTGGTATGAGAGAGACATTGATGAAGTTGTTGGTTGCTCCACAATCGATAAGAGCAGTGATGGTAATGGTTTGCAATCTTGTTTGTAGACGAACTGGGAGACACATGGTTCATTCATTTGATAGGCCTACAATTACAGCAGAGATATCTAGGGAAGAGGACATTACTACATCTTCCCTCATTGAAAACCCAAAGATGAATTGTCCTTAGCTTCATTGAAACAAAGCTTCAGAGTTTGGAGAATCTCCCCTTCATCCTTTTCAGAGGTTCTGAGCTTGGAGACATATGATTCCAGGGCAGTGGGTTGTTTAGCTGGCAAAGAAGGAGGGGAAATGCTAGAAGAGGTTTCTGTGGTTTGAATGTGCTGTCTGGGAGAATTGGGGGCATGTGGGGTGGATGCGAAGGTTTTGCATTGTTGGGAATTGTGTCCCTTCTGATGGCATTGGAGGCAGAGTCCTTCTTGAAAACAATGAGAACATTCAGTAGGGGTGAGCTTGGATACCCATATGGCATCAACATCCATGGTGTTGGGGTCTGAGGTAGAGGCTGAGGTATGAGGGAATGAGGAAGGAGTTCTGTGTCTGTGACAAAGGGCTGCAATGCAAGCTTTCTGGGCATGGAAAGTCTTAGCTTTTTTGATCCATTCCTTGATGGTAACGGGGATGGTGGTCATTGAGAGAATTATGATTGAAAGCTGTTGATTGAGTCCAAGAGAGAATTGATTGATCAACATGGTGTCGTCAGTGATGCAGGCTTGTTCTTTGCTCCCTCTCCTATCTCCCTCTCATTCATGTCCTCTCCTGTTCCTCCCTCCCCCATTTTCACTGTCCCCATTGTCCCTTCCCCTCTGAATGTCTTGCTGATTTCCACCTCAACCCCCCTCTCTATTACTGCTTCTCTCATCCCTGTTTCTTCATTGCATCTTCAAGTATCCAGTCACTCCCTATCTGCTGTCTCATGTTCAGAGGTTCAGGACAAAGGCAAGGGGTGAGATCTCACACTCAACAACCCCCCTTTTAGTAGTATTGTTAGATTTGATGATGACAATGATCTTTTCAATCTATATTCTGATAGTCACAGTCAATCTTGCATTGACACCACAGCATCTACTGCACCACAAGAACATGTCATCAGTTTAAATGATGATCCTGGTTAGTTCTAACAGCCAAATCCTTCTCTTTCATTGTCTCATGTACATATTTTTACAGCCATCCACAGTGCTACACCTACAAAGTCTTCAAACTCTGATGGAACAACATTGCATCCACTTGCCAATCTCAACATTCAGACTACATCAAAGTGAAACTCATCTCTTCCATTGCTTATTTCATTGCTTTTTAGCACTGAGGAAAAAGGCTAGTCATTGAGTTCAGCCACCATGCCTATGACTGCCACTTTATCTCATAAATGCAGCCATGAAACAGCTGCCAATAGGATATCCAGTGACTTTGCCACTGCATCATAGTCACTTCTTGAGCAGATCAAGACATCTCATGAGGGAAAGAAGCATGAGAAGCATGTACAGTATGATATGAGCTGGATGTTTGTAATCCTGTTTTGCATGCAATATGTTCATTATACAATTTTGTTCTGTTTCTACTCTGTGAGATGGTGTAATAATTGAGTTTTAAGTCATTTGTGGAATCTTTGTCCTTCAGATCCAATTCAATTACCTTCTAGCCCTCCTCCTCCTCCCTCCTTTTCTTCCTCTTCTCCTTCCTCCTCCTTTTCCTCTTTCTTCTCCTCCTTTCTCTCCCTATTCTCATAGTCATCATACCTATCTGCATATGTAGATGCAGAGTGTTTTATTCCCATATCCTTCTTAATCTCAATGATCATATTGTGAAGAACCAAGCATGTAGAAATCTGGGACATAACATATGCCCATCATTCTTCTGATTGAATTTGAACTTAAATCTCTCTTAAGGATTGAAAACATCCTTTGATTGAGTCATACATATGCTCAGATCTTACTTGAACCTATAAAATATATAATCCTACATAAATAATCCTAAATAATGGTCAACCACTAACCTTGAAGTGATGGTAATTAAACTTCTTTTGATCTCTAGTCAAATTTCTTCCTGAAGGCTTTTTGAAAGGGAGAATACACCATGTAAGACAACCATAAGCAGTGTCAGCCTAGATCCATTCATTGGGTTGAAGAAATTTCTCAGGTGTCTTGGCAATTTGTATAAGCTGAAAACTAGAGTCATGTAGACTTTCTGGCATTACAATGATATAGACAATGATACACAGGTTATGGAGAAGTATAACCAACTGAAAATATATAATGTAATCCAATGAAATATATTATAAAAACATACCTGATTTGAAATAGAATAATTTGATTTGTGATCATAAAATCCTTCTCCATGCCAGCCAGGCTTTTGATAGAGATTAAAGGAGTTCCGTCAACAGATAAAAATCTTCTTCTCCATTCAGGGCATGTTTTCTCCTCAACATATGCCTATGCCTTCCTTGTATCCTCCTGATCATGTGGATTGTCTAGGTCAAAGTGAATGAAGTCCTTGCAAAAAGACAGAATAGCCAGCATAACTTGTTTATAGTAGTTATGGACAGTTCCAACAGAAACACCTACCCATTCTGTCATATCTTGTGATGTAGAAGCATTTTCATATGATCAGCAGCATTTAGAAAAATTGCAAGCTGAATGGAAACAAGGAGTTGGCATGAACTACATAGGATGACTTTCAAAGACCTTATGGTCTTGGATTTTATGAAAAATTTCAACAAAGACTTCAAAAGATACACATAGCTTGCACTGTAAGAGCCAAGGATGATCAAGCTTCCATTCATTTAAAAGATGGATTTGGGGGTGACAAGAAGGAGGAGGATGCTGGTTGAGAATATGAGCTTTCTTCACTTCATTGTGAAGAACCATGTTAATTTCATGAAAGTCCAGAATGGGTGCTATATCATCTAATAAAGATTCATCTGAACCTGAATTGAAGGTATACAGTAGTTATATGATCTGAAAGAAGCAGTGGTAGAAGCTGAGGTAGAATGGGAGGAGGATGTCATTTCCACACCAGAAGATGGATCAGTAGTATTTAAAGAATGCCCTGTTTAAGAATCAGTATTATTACAGTATAATCTATCTCATTTATTGCTGCATAAAGAATTTTCAAATATGCCTTAGTACCAAAGGTTTTCTGGGCTTCCTAGAGAGCTTTGAGAAGTTTCTGGTGAGCAGTTTGATGGGGCATGATGGTCTAGGGCACTCAACAGCTCACATTATCTTTATACTGTATATATGCTCTATGCTTGTATTTTTGTTATCTAACACTTGAGAAGCCAAGGTAGTGGTGAAGCTACCTTTTTCATACATCTGGACAGAACCACCAGGTCACTGGTTGCATGTATATACACCATTCCAACATAGTTACTATTTTTGTATAGTCAGCAGAGCCACCTGTTGCACATGCACATGGCATATGAGCACAAATGCTTGACTATTCAAGCAGAGTTTAAACACTAGTGTGTTATACAAGCTTCTTTCACTAACTCTGCTGCTGACTATGTACTACTTCTTTTAACTCACATAATACTTCTTTTCTCCTTGTTGAGATACCCTATTGGCTACTATTCAATACTATTCATCTTGTCATTCTATATGGTATGTGATTGTTCATGTCTTTATTTATGTCTGCTTATATGATATCTCAGGGATATTACCTATTACAATAATGGTCATATGACTAAAAAATAATTAGAGGATATTTTTATTTAGTTGTACTGTGCTGTTATATATTATGTAATATATTATGTATTGTTTGGTAATTAATTAATTAAATTTTAATTGAGTTTTGATGAGGCTATTATAGAAGTATATTTTAAAAGTACACTGTATTGTGGTATACAGTACTATGAAAACACTATGACACACTATGGCACACTATAATAGACTATGACATACTATGGACTATGAAAATGCTATAAAGTATAACAAAAATGGGAAAGACTATAAACTGGTCATAGTTTGTCATAGCTTGTCATAGTAGTGTCCATATGGGACCTCACTATGAGCACTATAATACTGGACAGTATCCTCTCCTATGTATGCTGATGACTCCAAGTGTGTAGTATTTACATTGCCTGATTCCATTTTCTGACAGTGGAATCCAGCTATGTGACTCTAGCTGTTCAACACCTCAAGGGTTCCAGGAATGTCCTCATTATCATCAGAAATACCTGAGATTGGTGCTTTGTAGGATAATTCTTCCTGAATGCAAGGTGGTGGAGCAAGCAGATGTGGAATCAAAGCTTGTTCATCAAAGTCAGCATGTTCTAAGATATATAATGGTGTGCTTGTTGGTCAGATTGTAGAATTTCTAGCTTTTTACCTATCTGGATAGCCAATGAAGATGCACTTCTTTCTCATAGTGTGGGCACAGTGCCAGGCATTTATCCTTTCGGATATACAAATATGCAGTCAATCCCTAGACTTGCAGGTGGGAAACATCTGGTTTGTGTCCATGCAAAAACTCAAAGGGAGTTGCATTGTCCAAGGCAGCTGTGGGACATTGATTTCCAGACATGCACCAGTACTGTGAGTGCTTTCCCCCAAGATGCATAGTGAGGCCAGATTCCTACAGCATAGCAGTTATTTGCTCTAAGAGCACCTGATGTTGAACAGCTGGAGTCACACAGCTGGAGTCCACTGTCAAAAAGTAGAATTGAGCAATGTACTATAAATACTACACACCTGAATGTCAGAAACTGAAGAAAGCAAAGACAATGGACTCCAACACATTAATTATGTGGCAAACAAATGCAAATAGTCAGTCACAATGTGACTGACAAGTAAGTAACCACAATAGTAAAATGTGCAAAGTGCACAATCAAAGCATATCCAACACCTGATTGGCTTGCTCAGCCATATCATTTTGCATTGGTTGTGCACAAACTATATGCTGTTGCTCAATACCACACTTAGTTGTGAATATGAGCATTGCATTGCTCATGTACTCACCACCCTTGTCATCTCACAGGATTTGATCTTCAGCAAATGCCTTGAACTGCTTAAATGCCTTAAAAATATCCAATTTGGTATGAATGGGCAGCATAAATTGAAACTTTGAGTAGTCATTGATGAAAGCAACCCAGTAGCAAAATCCAGAGAACATTGGATATGGCACTTGGTGGGCATTGGAGTGGACAAGTTCCAGAGGCCAAGATGCATGAGAGTCAATTTTTGGATATGCTTTGTTTGTGCACTTTGCACATTTTTACTATTGTGATTACTTACTTGTCAATTGCATTGTGACTGACTATTTGCATTTCTTTACCACATAGTTGATATGTCTGAGTCTGCTGTCTTTGCTTTCTTCAGTTTCTGACAGTGGATTCCATGTGTGTAGTACAGTATTTACATTGCCCAATTCAAGTTTCTGACAGTGAACTCCAGCTGTATGACTCTAGCTGTTTAACAGCTTTTGTAGGGTTATCCTTGTCCTGCTTGATATCCCAAGCAATTTGCTCAGCACCAGCAGTAGTTTGGTGAGTTTTTGAGCCATTGATGAATACCATGATTGTGGAACTGACTTGTATGGCAATGATTCATGCATTAGGTGTGGACTACTTGCACTTTGTGTCATCTTGCCCTCCTCACTGACCTCAACAAAGACAAGGTCAAGGGTGCTTCTCACACAGAGGAGATCAATTGTTGCCCTTGCTCAGATGTGCCTCCCTTGCACACTGACTCTGTGCTCTCCACCTCTTCACCAGGCTATACTTGTGCTCCAAACATGTCCTGTTCATTCTATGAGAATGCAGGACATTGCCAATGCAAGTGCTATTCTCTCCAAAGAGCAAAAAAGTGTTGAGCAGCTGGAGTCACACAGCTGGAGTCCACTGTTAGAAACTGAAGCAAGCAAAGACAATGGACTCCAACACATTAACTAGGTAGTAAACAAATGCAAATAGTCAGTCACAATTAGACTGACAAGTAAGTAACCAAACTAGTCCAAATTGTGCAAAGTGCACAATCAAAGCACTCCTCCCTGATTGTGCATCAATGCAAAGAAGCTAAACCTACTGAAGCAAACCAAGTCCAAGCATAGTGCAGAAATACTGTACTTTAACTCTAGGTAATGCCTTTGTGAGTAAAAATCAGCAGGCATGTTCACAATGGGAATGAAAGAAGGTGAAATGAAGCATTCATCTACCATTTTGCTGAGCCAGTACCATCACAAATCCAAGTGCTTCATCCTCCCATGGTGCTCCAGATGCTTTACAACCTGAATCGCTGACTGGTTGTTCATGTGGTGTGGAAGGCGCATCCAGACAATCTCTTTGCCAGCTTCACATGCAGCAACATACATACTCAGCCTCAGTTGTGGAAAGTGCAACAATGTTTGCCTCTTCAACATCCAGGAAATGATGCCAGTACCAATTTTGACCACATATGCACTGGTAAACAACTCAGAAGTTGAAAAAACAGGGGAATAGGTGATACCATAGTGCAGAGTGCCCTTGATGTAGCAAAACAGCTACTTCACTGCACTCCAATGTGCTGCACCTGGATTAGAGTTGAAGGAAGCAAGCTGACCGACAGAAAATGTGATATCTGCACAAGTGGTGCAGGTGAGGTACTGCAATGAGCCAATAGTGCCCCCATAGTCAATGGAGTGCATGAAACCATGCTCCTCAGCAGTTTTGGGTGACTGATCACACAATAGGCAATGGCTGGGTTCCATTGGAGTTTGAACTAGCTTGCAATCAGTCATATTGAAGTGAGCGAGCATGTCTGTGCAGTACTGCTGCTGAGAGATTGTCAGGGAGTGCTTTGAACAGTGGCAGTCAATCTTGATGCCCAGGATCTCTGTGGTAGGTCCCAGATTGCCCAGTTTGAAGTGTTTGCTCAGATGAGTGCTGGCTTGCTTGATTGCAGGCAAAGACTTGCATGCAAAGGTCATGTCATCCACAAAGTCTGGCAGAATGATCTAGACATCACCTTGCACAAACATATAGACCAAGGCATCAGAATAAGACTGGGTGAAGTCCATGGACTTGAGAATGGAGCACATCTTGCGATTCCATCCATTTCTGCCCTGTCTGGTGCCATATAGCACTTTCTTGAGCAAACAGACTCTCTCCTCTGCATCTGAGATCCTTCAGCAAATCCCTCTGGCTGCTCCATATAGACATCACAGTCCATTTTGCCATTCAGGTATGCATTGGAGATGTCAACAGACCAAAGATGGAGGTCATGGATGGCTGCAAGTGCCAGAATGATGTGCAATGTGGATAAATGCACTGTGGGAGTGAACACCTCCAAGGACTCAAATCCTGGGTGCTGGAAGAAGCCATGGACAATGAGGCATCCCTTGTAACGCTCAAAAGAGCCATCAGTGTGGAATTTCTTTGTGAACACCCACTTGGAACCAATTACCAGCCTATTCTTTGGCTGCTCTACCAGTGTCCATGTCCCATTCAACTTGTGGGCAGCCAGCTCATCCAGCACAGCCTGTCTCCACTCAGCAGCATCGTCCTGTTTCATCACATCCTTGAATAACCTAGGATAAGCAGTGCTTGATGTGAAACAGTACGCCATGTCTGTTTCTTCATCATCTGAGTTATCTAAGTTGTCATCCAATTGTCCTGGACTGAGTTTCCACCATTCATGAGGTGGCTGGCATGTTCTGCAAGGGAGATGAGCACCAATACCCACTGGCTCATAAGCAGGTGGAGGTGGAGGCATCTGAGGTGCTTCTGGTAATGCCTAGGGAGCTGCAATAGGTGTACTGGGGTCTGCATCCTGTTCCTTGTCGTCAGGAGCTGCTAGAGCAATAGGAGGGGCCCTCCCAGGATGTAGAACCTCAGGAGTCCTAGGAATGTCTTCATCATCATGAGAAATGTCCAAAATTGGTGCTTTGTAGGGTAATGCGTCCTAAATGTGAGGTGGTGCAGCAATTGGAGGCGGAATTGATGCCCACTCATCAAAATCAGTGTGTTCTGAGACAATGGTGTACTTGGTGGCTGCATTGTAGAATTTCCAGCTTTGTACCCATCAGGATAGCCAATAAAGATGTATTTCTCATAGTGTGGGTACAATGCCTGGCATATATCCTTTTGGATGTGCCACATAGGCTGTTGATCCCCAGACTCACAGATGAGAGACAACTGGTTTGCATCCATGCCAGAGCTTGAAGGGAGTAGTGTTGTCTAGGACAGCTGTGGGGCATCGATTCCAGACATGGACCAGTGCTGCAAGTGCTTCACCCCAAAATGCCATAGCAAGGCCTGATCAGTTCCTGCAGCATGGCAGTGATCTGCTCAGAGAGCACTCAATTGGCTTGCTCTGCCACTCCATTCTGCTGTGGACACACACGAACTGTGTGCTGGCACTCAATACCACACTCAGTGGTGAATTTGAGCATAGTGTTGCTCATATACTCCCCACCCTTGTTGTCTTGCAGGGTTTTGATTTTCTGCTTGGTCTGGTTCTCAGCAAATGCCTTAAACTGCTTAAAAGTGTTGAAAATGTCCAATTTGGCACAAATGGGCAGCACAAAGTGAAATCTCAAGTAGTCATTGATGAAAGTGATGTTGGATATGCTTTGATCGTGCACTTTGTGCATTTTTGGGTATCTTGGTTACTTACTTGTCAGTCACATTGTGACTGACTATTTGGATTTGTTTACCACATAGTTAATATGTTGGAGGTCACTATCTTTGCTTTCTTCAGTTTCTGACAGTGGACTCCAGATGTGTAGTATCTACTTCACTCAATTCCAGTTTCTGACATTGGATTCCAGCTGTGTGACTCCAGCTGCTCAACACTATTTGGCAGCAGTTGGTTCAGTGGTCTTCCATCCAGTTGTCCAAGGAAAGAGGTGTAGAGTGGTGGAGTTCAGCAATGTTTTACATGTCCCACAACTGTGAAACAACCTTCTCACTGTATTGTATCTAACTCATCACTCATCATTTGTTGTGCATATCAATGCAACACATTTGACCTTCTCTCAAGCTTCTGGATTGCCAATTTTGTTGCAACCATTGATAGCAACAATGCTGCCTTTCTGGATGGCACCACTGAGTTTGTGACAGAGTATGCACATGCTGCAACCACTGTGCCTCTGGACTTATCACTCTGGCATCGTTGTTTTGCACACCACAACTCCACAGACATTAAATCACTGTTGGATCATGATCTGGTCACTGGGATGAAGCTGGACAGTGAGTCCACACCTGATCCCATCTGCATATTGAGCAGCTGGAGTCACACAGCTGGAGTCCACTGTCAGAAACTAGAATTGAGCGAAGTAGATACTACACACCTGGAGTCTACTGTCAGAAACTGAAGAAAGCAAAGACAGTGGACTCTGACATATTAACTATGTGGTAAACAAATCCAAATAGTCAGTCACAATGTGACTGACAAGTAAGTAACCAAAATACCAAAAATGCACAAAGTGCACAATCAAAGCATATCCAACAAATGGAACATGGATCCTGAGCCAGTACCATTGTGGATCCAAGTGGTTCATCCTCCCATGGTGCTCAGGATGCTTTGCCACCTGAATTGCAGACTGGTTGTCCATGTGGAGTGTGGAAGGCATATTTAGCTGAAACTGAAGCTCCTGCATCAGTTTGCACATCCAAACAATCTCCTTGCCAGCTTTGCATGCAGCAACAATGGTTTGATTCTTGGACATCCAGGAAACAACACCAGTACCAATTTTGAGCACATATGCACAGGTAGAGCATCCAGTGTCCTTGCAACCACCAGAAGAGGTGATACCATAGTGCAGAGTGCCCTTCATGTAGCAAGAGAGGTGCTTGACCACATTCCAATGGACTGCACCTGGATTGGAGTTGAATGAAGCAAGCTGACTGATAGAGAATGCAATATCTGGTCAAGTGGTGCAGGCAAGGTACTGCAGTGAGCCAATAGCACCCCCATAGTCAATGGAGTGCATAAAACTGTGCTCCTCAGCGGTTATGGGTGACTGATCACATGATAAGCACAAGCCAGGCTCCATTGGAGTTTTGTTAACAGCTGGGTTCACTCAGCTGGAGCTCACTGTCAGAAACTAAATGTATTTGAATAGCATAGCTAGACATACCTGGACTGTCAGAAACTGAGAGACAGAGACAGTGAGCTCTAGACTACATCTGGAGTGCTACAATAACACTACACAACAATGCCATGCCATCAGTGGCTGAGAACATAACTAAGTAAATCTCCAAAAAGGTGCAGAGTGCGAAATAAACAAATGTAACACTTCCTCCTGATTGTGCATCTCTACACAACATCAATCTAGCTTCCCCTGAAAATGGACAATCCAAGAAGTTTGCAGAACTGCTGCACTTTAG